>PVLC010000452.1:0-122911 GCA_004027655.1 Graphiurus murinus | reverse complement strand
GAAAGTGGCAAAGCTGTGACTAAATCCAGGTTTACCAAAGATCAAAGCTCATGTCCTTAACCATTATACATACTGCTTCTTGTGCTTGCAAGAAACACTATTGAAGGGCAGCACCACACCTTTCACTTACAGAGTGGGACTCTCATAGGGCACTGTAGAGACAGGTAGCACCACACTTCCGTGTTAGAAACATCCATGCCTCCACATCCTCACTTCTATTCTTGCTCCTGCTGTGACATGTAAACCTGTGAACAATGTCTAATGAGTATGTGTTAGTCAACTTTCTGTCACTGTAACAGAGTACCTAAGAAAAACAAGTTAGAAGAAGAAAAGATTCACTTTGACTCAGTTTCAGAGGTTTCAGTCCATGGTTACTTGGCTCCATTGTTTCTGAGCCTGAGACAGAACATCATGGCAGGGAGCAAGTGGTAGGCAAGGCTGCTTGCCTCATGGAATCAAAGAGCGAGAGTAAGAGGCCAAGTTTTGATATATCCTTCAAGGGCACATCCCCCAGGACCTATTTCCTCCATTTGGCCCCACCTTCTAAAATTTCCACCACCTCCCAATAGGATTTAAGTTTTGAATCCATCAATGGATTAATTCATTGATGAGGTGAGAGCCCTCATGATACAATTTCCTCCCAAATGCCTCACCTCAGAACACTGCTGCACTGAGGACCAAAAGCTCAAGACATGAGCTTTTAGGGGACATCTCAGATCCAAACCATAACAATTATGTTTATAGAACTTCCATCAATGTAACAAATGCCTTAAATGAAAGGAATACCTCAGCGTGGAACTTATTTGCACCCCAGCCAGCAAGCATCAGTGACTTTACTGGTTAGGACATTCACAAGTTATTGTTTTATTTGCCAATGTTAACCTGGAAGTGAAAGTAAGAATGGAGGGGAACATAAATTATAGGGTAGATGGATGTTCACTTAGTTTGAAGTTGTTAGTAAAATCACAATAACTTTGGAACTTATTATCTCAAATTTTTCTGTTTCCTGAGACATGCAAAATTAGTAAGGAATAATTTATGGAATATTATGCTTTCATTAAATGTATAGCATATATATTACATTTATAACTTGAAATAAAACAGTTTTATACAGAGATTGTGTTTAACTGGATACTAAATTGAGAAAAAAAAAACAGTTATTGAAAGTATCAAGATGATAAGAGACCTTTGGAAGGTGTGCGGAGATTCTGTGCTTAAAAAACTTCCCATTATTGCACTCATTCAATTCTTTCCACAAATGATAAAGATATCCCATTACTGGGATATAAATGTAAAATAGTTAATGTATTCCTCAAAGTTTCATGTAATGGAAACAATCCCCAAATTCATATGTTTAATGATATTTAAAGGTCAGACTTTTGGAAGGTAATTAGGATTAAATGGGGCCATGAAGTTAGAGTTCCCATGATGGTACTGGTGGCTTAACAAGAAGAGGAGGAAAGATCCAAGCTAGCACATTATCTGTTTCTCACCCTGTGATGCGTTCTGCTATGTTATGATGCAGCAAGAAGACACTGGAGCCATGTTCCAGAGCCATGAGCTTAGACTCTATTCTTTATAAACCCAGTCTCTGATATTCAGTTATAGCAACAAAATAAACTTATTAAAGAAAATATTATTAAACTTTTTTAACAACAAATGCTGGAAAGGATGTGGGGACATAGGAACTCTTCTCCACTGTTGGTGGGATTGCAAATTAGTGCCGCCATTATGGAGACCAGCGTGGAGATTCCTCAGAAAATTGGGAATGGATCTGCCATAATCCAGCTATACTACACCTGGGTATCTTTCTAAAGGGACTTAAATCATAAACTTTTAGTAATATATTCATATCTTTGTTTATAGCAGCATGATTCACAATAGCCAAATTATGGAACCAACCTAGATGCTCATCAACAGATGAATGAGTTACAAAATTATGGGATATACACACGATGGAATTTTACTCATCAATAAAGAAGAACAAAATTATGTTGTTTGCAAGAAAATGGATGGACAGAGAGAACATTGTTAAATGAGATTAGCCAGTCACAGAAAGTGAAGGGCCATACATTTTCTCTTACATGCAGAAGCTAGGACATAATTGGGATATAGGAGGGACTTCAGATAATGGAGGAGAAACTCCAGTGGAGCCGAGGTGGTCTAGGGGAATATTGAGGTGGAGATGGAGAATTAATGAAAGAATCACTTCCATTGACTTTATGTATATATATGAGAATATCAATGTCAATCTCAATATCATATATGAGGAAGGGGGAGTGGGGAAGGAGCAGGGGAAAGCTCACCAACTGCTGTGTACATGTATGTCATTATCACTGTGAATTGCATTATGATGTAAGGCTATGAGGCACCATTAAAGTATAAAAAATTAAAATGTTATATGGTTTACAGATTTTAAGATAGATAGCTTTCAAAATATTTCCTTAACTCAAAATTAAAAAGAATTGTGGGTCAGAATTTAATGTATCTTGATAAAAATTAGCTATATAGATATTATCTCTGTGCCTCAAGTTTTCTCGCCTGTGAAATGAAAATGTGGACTAGGAAATTTCAAAGGTCTTTTCTTTTTTTTTTTTTGCAGTACTGGGAATTGAACTCAGGGGCATTCTACCTCCGAGCTACACCCCCAGCCCTATTTTTATTCTTTATTTTGAAACAGGGTCTCACTAAGTTGCGGGTGCCTCACTAGGTAGCTGAGGCTGGCCGCGAACCCGGATCCTCCGGTCTCAGCCTCCCGAATGCTGGGATTACAAGCGTGCGCCACCACGCCCGGCTTCAAAGGTCTTTTCAACTGCAAAATCCTGTGACTCTTTTATAGGCCTTCCATTTATTTGCTTACAGACAAAAAACAAGTCTCTAAAGAATTAATTCTAAGAAGCCAAGTAGTCAGAAAAATCTAATAGGTAATAAATATGAAAAGAAATTTGACTTAAAAGATAAACCTTCAACATTTTGAAAGGAGAGGAAAAGATGGAGTTTCTAGTCTGGAGGAAGAGTGTGGCAAATATTTTTGGCTGGGATTGTGTAGGGCATGCTTAGGAAAATTGAAAGGATCCTATAAGGTGCAGTGTGAAGTAACATTGGCTTTAGGATGATGCCTTCAGTTTGGAGACTGTCTGTGGACAAAATGAGAGGTTCATGAGCAGGCAAATAATTGTGAGACTACCCTGGACTTCTTGTAAAAGAATAAAGACTGCTGAGAAGTTGACAAATTTGTGGTAATTGAAAGTTTGTTCAGTATTTAATGTTTTGATCCATAGAACTGTCTTTGGGCATCTAGGCAAAGAATAGCATATCATTTAAAAATTAGAATAAAATGTAAGATAGCCACATGTTTCTTCCTAACAAAATGTAAATGTCAATGTAATGGATTCATATCTCTAAAAATCTAGAGAAAAGATATTATTCAAGGACTTTTGTGGGAGGTATATTTACATAGATATTCATATATACAGAAGCAACTAGACATTACAAACACAAGGAATTCTGGGAAGACAGCATTTGTGAGCTATAAAGGTCAGCTTGACAGACTCACCACCACCACCAACCAAAATGTCTCCCACCAGAGGAGACATCAAAATAAAAGAATCAGTGATAAGGCTACTCCAATGAAATGTAGACTTCACCTTCAATAGTGATGGGGAAATAGGCCCAGAAATAAATCCCATAAATCCAGACAATATAAACACCTAGATGAAAATTTTATAAATATTAAAATGTCATTATCAAATATTTGAATTATTATGAGAAAACAATTACTTGAGAGTTCATTGTTAGAATTATACTAAAATATATTTGTATTAAAAAAGGATTCTGGAAATAAATGTGCTAAAATCTTATCAGTGACTGTGTTTGGCCATGAAACCATAAATCATTTCATCCTAACTTTTTTTTATCCATATATGTTTTTCTGATGGTCTCTCATGGACTTATGTTATTTTTATACTTTTTTTCATAGAGCATGCTTCATAAGAGCTGGGAAAGATGACTTTTATGTTACAAGGGCTTACTTTTTTTAACTGGTTACTAACACACACACACACACACACACACACACACACACACACACACACACTGAATAGGACCCAGAAGCAAACAAGAAACCAGCACCTATGGAGAAGAAAATGGAGTTGGTGGAGGTAAATGACATGCGGCTTCCATGGGAAACTGAATGCCAAGCAAGGACAAAGAAAAAAGATCCTAAAAAATGAGTTTTTTTTAAAGACAAATATATCACTTAATATTTAAAAGGTGTTTCAGAGTTGATGAAGCACTTTGGAGACATGCTTACACGTCATCCTTTTAAACACTCTGTTACAGAAGTATATGCACTTTGATTTTATATATCATGAAGATGAGGATTAGAGTCTGGCACCTTAGACAACTTGATCACTCTGACACCTATGGAGTAACTGGGATACCAGAGAAACTCCAGATAATGGAGAAGAAATCTCACTGGAGCCAGATAAGTGGTCTAATGAAATGGAAGGAGGAAGACTCAGGCTAATTAATGGAAATACTACCATCGACTGTGTACATATGTGAAAATACCAATGTCAATCTCAGTACTCTGTATTGTGAAGGGGAAAGATGGGGACATGGGGCAGGGGCATCAAGTGCTGTGTGCATATGTCATTGTTACCATGATTTACATTATGATGTGAGCCTATAATGTACCAATAAAAGCACATAAAATACTTTTAAAAAATATAAAAGATGAAGATTAGAAAAGTTAATAATTTATCCAAAGTCGCAAAGCTTAGGGTTTTACCTCAAGCTTCTTGATTCTCTGATGTCATTACCTGACATTACACATCATTACCTGTATGCAAGATACCACCCATGTGAGACCCACTTCTGGATATTATGGGAAAACAAATTCATTGGAAGCATGTTTTCTGATCCCTATGAACTTATGATCAGATGGAAGGAATGGGGCACAGAAAAGCCATCTAAGAGTTGAAGGTCATATTTAAATATCAAGTCAGTAATGCAGATAGAAAACTCTATAAAAGAAGGAAGCATAGCTGTGAGCAAAAGTGAAATGATTATATAGCTATTAGAAAAGGAATTAGGAAAAAAGGGGAGTGATATGACTACAGTGGGAAGAGGAGGGTGAATCAAGGAGCAGAAGTAACACCAGGCCATTGGAGTTCTCTTACAATCTGCATGGAGATTCACTCATCCTAGTTCTAGTATAACCTATTTTTTTTTTTTGGTACTGAAGATTGAACTCAGGGGCTTTCTACCTCCAAGTTATAGTCCCTAGCCCTTTTTATTTTTTATTTTGAAACAGGGTCTCACTAAGTTGTTAAGGCTATCCTCAAATCTACATTCCTCCTGTTTCAGCCTCCAAAGTATTGGGATTATAGGTGCACTCCACCATGCTTGGCTAATATAAAATATTTGATCATCAATGATTGTATAGTTTCTTGGTTTCATGGCTTATCACCATGAATTAGAATTATTGTACACCTTCCTCTTTCATTATTTCAGATGACGATTTTCCTTCACCCATTGATCGATACAACTAGACAATATATCTTGGAAGCCTGTGATTATCTAAACATTGACACTGCATGACACTCAGTACACACAGAGTAATGAGATACTGCTCATGGCCCTGAAAGTATCTAACTTTTAGAGGCAGTGATCCACTTATAAAATGCTAATACTTACTGAAGAATGTTAGAATTGAAAAGTCAGCAATTTATGTGAGTAAGGAGGAATATCTATTACTCCTGCATGGTTGACAACATATTTGTAGTGTATAGTTTGAAGTAAGTTGAAATTATCAGGCAAAGAAGAAGGGAGGAGCCATTATAAGTAGAGCAGACTGCACAGCTGAAGGCAGGGAAGTAGAAAAAGGCCAATGTGACAGGAATTACTGGCAATTGGGTATTTTCAGAGATCATGGTGCAAGGCAAAGGGGGGATGAGGTTAAGGAGATAGAAAATTATAGATTAAAGTGGGACTTATAATATATTTTACAAGGAACTTGAACTTTAATCTTACAGACAATGGAGTAGCACCAAAAAATTTTAAACAGAGGCATTGCATGGTGTAATCAGTAACCCTGTTTCTACACTATATAGTACTAAGTATACCCAAAAGAATTAGTCAGATTTTATATGAAATGCCTTTTATTTAAAAAGTAATAGGAAACTCATGAAGTTTATGTAAAGTTTGTTTTTAGAGTGCGTTAGTCAGCTTTCCATCACTATAATGAATACCCGAGGTAATCAACTTACAAAAAGAAGAGGTTTATTTTGGCTCACAGTTTGGGAGGTTCCAGTCCATGACTTATTTGGCCTTTTTGCTTTGGGCCTGTCAAGAGGCATCATGGAGGGATCACATAGAAGAGAAAAACCACTCACACCATGGCTGGGAAGTGAAAAGAAGAAAAAGGTTTGGAGTCCCACTATCCTCTTCAAAGGCACACCACCAAGGACCTGAAACCTCTTACTATGCCCCATCCAAGCCTTTAACTCACATGTTTGGGGGACATTTAAAATCCACTCTATAGCACAGAGCATCAACTTTATCTTATTAATAGAAAGTTAGTGTTAGGAGAGCATGATTAAATAACCCCAATATGACAGATGATTTCAATTTAACCTCTACCAAGAATTGAGCTTGTTTATGTCACGGAAGAAATATAACCCAGCAAGTAGTTGTATGGGATGTTATTCAACTTACCTAGAAAACGAAGGATGTATATATACCAAGAGCATATACAGTATCCTTTGCAAACACAACTTAAAAAAGATAACTTTTTCAGCTTCTTTGAAATACTGTTTTATATTTAAAGGGAAATCAAACAAATAAAATAATAAAGGGATTTAGAATTTGAGGACAGGACTATACAGTTTGTCTCACTCAATATTCTCTTTTGATTATTGTATCCAAGGCCAAGAGCAGAAGTTTTTTATGTACAGTTTCACTATGAGTTTTCAGATTTCCTAGAATGGATTAATTGGTCTAGATGGGTGGTAAGAATCATATGGACAAAAGGCAGCTCCGAAAAGAGTGAGAAAAGGCCACCTTCTGAAGGCCACACACCTTAAATAAAGCCAGTTCCTCATAGGATGGGAAAACAGTACCTCTTCAAGATTGTTCTTGGTAATAAGGTGATAATTACCTCAAGATGGTCCTCATGTTGCTCCCTTTTCAGTCTGACTCAAAAATCTCTATTTTTAAATTCTTTTTTTGTTTGTCTGTTTTTGTTTTACTGGTAATGGCAACAGTGTGGCATGGCTATTTTAATTCCCTACTCTTTGTCCATTAGCCATCAATAACTGAGCATGGCTCATTGCCTCCCCAAGCCTAGACTCAGCCCTTCAATGTGTCACAGTCCAGCATCCTGGGCAGCCATTGCCAATGGATCAGACTGAGATCATCAAATAAAATTTCCTTGCCATCCCTGAATTAGAACTGAAGTGTGGCCTCTTGGTTCCCAAAGCTCTCTGTTACAGTGGAAAGACGGTTTGATGGTTTTTGTTCAATATATTCCTTTCAGTTGAATACTCAATTTGTACTTGAACCTACTCAGACAAGTGTTCCCCTACTTGGCTGAGAGGTAGTGTCAAAATGCTTCCCTCTGTGCCCTCACTCTGGAAGCTATTATCCCAGTAAGCTGACTTGCTTTGGTGTTGCTGTTCCTTGTGCTAATACTTCCATCATTCAACCCACAGGGAGGAAGATATTAACATCAGTGTATGAATTTTTAAAAACCTCAATTTGTAAAATAAGCAATAAAAGCCCTGCCCTTTCCTCTGGGTTTGTACAAGGTGCCTCAGTAAACGTGGCCTATGTGAAGTCCTGGTTCCCTTGGTCAGTAGCAGAAGGCAACCATTCTTTTCACAATTTTCCTTCATATTTATGAACTCTGTTCTGGGGAAGTTTTATGAATCTTCTGCATAGTTTTGATAAAATGAATTTTCTTTCTCCAGTCTCTGGTTGTTGAAGCTCTCCTCACATGGCTGCCATAGTCTACTGTAGGTATGCAGGTAGAAAAGATATGGTTCATTCATTCAGTGGGCATTATTGAATGTCCACTGTGAGCCAGGCTCTACACTGGGGAGCCTGTGTATGAATCAGCTTCATGTTACTATAACAAAGTACCTGAGATAATTAAACTTTTTAAAAAAATCTTGGCTCATGGTTTTGGAGCTTCCAGTCCATGATCAGGTAGCCCTTTTGTTTTGAGCCTCTGAAAAAGGCAGAAAATCATGGTAGGAATCCATGGTCGTGTAAAACCATACAACTCTTAGCCAAGAATAAGAGGAAGAATGAGACACTGGGGTCCTACATTCCCAAGGGCTTGCCTTCAATGACCCATGAGGCCCCACATCCTAAATGTCCACAATACCTTGCAAAGAAAGGACTAATAGACCTTTGAGGAACACTCAGCCAAACCATAGTACCATCTATGCTATGGTTGGTTAGACAGAAATAGTCCCTGGTCTCATAAGACCATAGTCTTAGACAGAGATGAACAATAAATAAATACAAATACTAATGAAATATTCGCATACTGTGATAAGTACTTTGTAGGACAAGAACATAAAGTTATAAAAGAATATATCTTGAGGATCTGTTTACATTTAGTCAACTGAGGAGAGCCTTAATGGAGACCCGAGAATAAGGAGTGAGTCCGTGAGGAACCAGAAGGAGGAAAGTTCCCAGCAGAGGGGAAAGCATGAGGGTATGTCCTAAGATGGCCTTTGTAGGTTAATAATGACCTTGGCTCCCCTGAGAAAACCTTCTCTGGCTCCAAATAAGCATGTTAGCTTTGGTAGACAAATCCAAAACTCCAATTCAGAGAAGAAGGAGACCACCTCCAGAGAAGGTTGTATATAAGAAAGATTTTCCATTTCACTTGGGATGAGATATGCCCATTAACCGATTTATGAAGGTCTCATAGAAGTATGCCTGGGCAGGAATGAGACTTTGTTTTTTTTTTTCTTGGCCCAACTCTCTTTTTTTTTTTTATTTTTATTCATACATTGTAAGCATACATCTTTGTTAGGTGCAAATTGGTAACGATGCATGTGCTCACAATTCTCATTTGACCCCTTCCCCCAATTCCCACCCCGCTCCCTCGCCCTCCCTCCCTCTCAAGTTCAGTTTAGTGAGTGACCTTGATATACATTAGTGTCCCCCCCGCCCCCATCCAACCCCCTCAGCTAAATCAACTTCTTTGCTTTCGAGGGTCTCTCCTTTTTCATCTAGAGACCCTCTTATGCCCCATCTTCTCCCTAACATCCACAAATTAGGGAGAAAGAGACTTTGTATGTAGCAGAAAAACTTACATTCGGGATTGCCATTGGAAAGATCTGTGTTCAGAGGTTAAAGTCAAGGATGGGATGTCCTCTTATTTTGGCATCCTTATAGTTGCAGGTAAGATGATTTTCCACTATTCTGTCTTTTCAGAACTAATGTGCCAGATCCTTTGAAATGAACATTGTTCTGATAAAAGAAAAGCGTGTGTGCACTAAGTGTTTAAACTGTGGAACATAAGAGAATGGTGGCAATGTTTTGATTTGGTTTGGTTTTCCCTTAACTTGCTTTACTTTTAAGACCAGATTGTTTGGACACTGAAAGTCATGTTTTTAGACTTCTCTACTGAAATTTTGACTGCAATTCTAGAGCCAGAAAAACTAAAATATGAATAAACCCGGGCAGGCTCTTAAAAACAGTTAAATTAATCTTACATTCAAAAACTTTTTTTTCTTTTTAAATAACACTTATTTGAGCTGAAGCTTAGCTAACAAGGTTTTGCTTGCCATTTCACCAAAAAAAAAAAAAAAAAAAAACAAAGTTGCTCATATTTGTTCTACATTATCAAAAAAAAAAATTTATAAGAGGGGCATTCCTATTACTTCTAATAGCTTTATAAAGGAGTAGGAGGCAGGAGCAAGACAAACATTTTACTTTATTTTATAGAAGGAAAATATGGCCAAGAAGGAATGCATCCTTTGTAACTATCATTCTGCTTTTTACTTCATCTCTTGTGATCAACAAATTAATGAATTTATATTCACAATGCATTTAGAACAATGCCAGACCCATACTGAGTCCTAAAATATAGTTGTTAAGTAAAATAGAATAAAAACAAAAATATTAAAGAAGGAGAAAATGGAATGAGGGAATGAAGAAAGTCAAAGAAGAGAAGCACCAGAGAAGATGAGGAAAGTTATGAAATATTCAGAATATGAAATTAAATTCTTCCAGAATGAATTAGAAACATACAGGGTATCTTCCTAAAACCAAGATAAGTTCTATCGTCACAGCAAAATGGTCGATTCTGTGAAGGGTCTGGAGGAGTTCTCACTGCAAGAGAGAAGGATCACAAATCAGGACTGGCTTACATAACAGAAAAGAATTTTAGCATGAACCAGTCAGAGACATAGGCAGAGATGTATTTGGGAAAGCTAGAAATGCACACATAGGGGAGAACGTGGGCATCTCCAGAGTGAGAGAGGCATTTTGGGGTTCATGACTCTTCTTTTATTGGAGGCTTTGGTAAGGGATGGGTAGTAGAAGGTATGTGAAAATGGCATTAGTTTGATAATCACAAACAATTTAGCGTATTTTTGTCATCTTCAGGGTCCTGATAGGGGTCTTCACTATTTTTTCAAGATGTGTGTGTGTGTGTGTGTGTGTGTGTGTGTGTCTCTCTCTCTCTCTCTCTCTCTCTCTCTCTCTCTTGGATTACTCAGGGAATTCTACCTCTGAGCCTCTGAGCTACACCTCTGGCCCTTTTACTTTTTACTTTGAAATAGGGGTCTCGCTAAGTTGCTGAGGCTGGCCTTGAACCTGCCATCCTCCTGTCTCAGTCTCTCAAGTACTGACATTTCAGTCATGTACCACCATGCTTGGCCTAATTCTCTTTTATTTAAACTGTTCAGGGATGGCTAACAGTGCCCAAGGAGATTACTCTTACTTAAACCATTCGCAGGTAGAATGGCTAGTAGTGCACACTCTTTTGTGTGACCTCTGCCATCTGATCGACAAATCTCTCTCCTGCTTAACTATTCCCAGGTTGGATAATTAATAGTTCAAGGTGTTTTACAAGAGAGTGAATTTCCAGTATGGTGTCTGCTCACCTTTCCAGATTCTTTTTGTGGTCTCTTTTGTCTAATCAATAGATATCTTTTGAGGATATTCAATAGTGCTCAGGGTAGTTAGTAAAGACTTATAAATTCTCCTGAAATTTGGGACTAACAGGCAAGATTTGGGGGAATGGTTATAAATTTGGCTGGAGGAGTAATGGTAGAGAATTTTGCCATAGGCTTCCATATTAAAGTTATATTTTCTTTGTTCTTCTGTTATGGCTCCTTTCTACCTATTTGTTTTATTTATTCTATCCTACCTCACTATAGAACTCAAAGTGAAATTAAATTTATTGATTTTTCACTTGTAAATGTCCTGAGCCTACTCCCCTGAAAAAGTCTCTATTCCTTATAGCTCTCAGCTTTGACTGATAGTTTGTTATGGGTACTGGAATAGCCCTGCTGCACTGAATAGGTATGAAGCTGGACAACAGGCTGTGTGAGAATGAAATCTCTAGAAAAAAATGGGTACTAATAAGGGAAGCCTCATCTTTGCCAAACCTCCCTGCCTGGAAGTTTCTACACTGCAGCAAGCTGAAATCCACATAACAAGATGGTCTTGCTGACCAGGGGAAGCTGAAGCAGCTGTCCAGAGAAGAGAGGCTTCAGAGACAAGGACCCCAAAGGTTTGCACAGAAAAGGGGGAGTGATTCTGCACAAGTTCTTGACTAGGAGTGGGGCTTCACACCAGCAAGATAAATTGTGCAAGGTGGAGAATGGAACAGAAATAGATACTAGTCACCTAGCTATGCCGAGAACTTTGAAGTCATGGCCCAATAAGAATGCAAAAACAGATTTAACACCACTTTAACATCCCAGGCATTCAGCAGGCCATGGTGGGATGTGTAAGTGAAATTATGTCATTGTAAGTTTTTCCCATTTCTGAACTTGGTAATATAAAATGCAAAATAGTATAATATGTTTTGAAGTAGACTTGGATACTTTAAGACATATATTATTAATCTTTGAGAAAATAATACAAGTAATAAAATGTGTAGGTAATAATCAACAAGAAGAATAAAATGAAATACGAAAAATTATGATGAACACAAAAGAAGACACAAAAGGAAGAAGAGACAATCAGAAGGGATAAATTTAAAGCAAATAGCAAGATGGCAGATATAAACCAAATCCTATCTACAATCACAGCAATTATTAATGGTCTAAACACACCAATTCAAAGGCCGAGGTTGTCAGAAAGAATGTAAACTAGATTTTGCTTAAAAGAGACATGGTCTAAGCTTAAAGATACAAATATATTCAAAATATGAGAAAACTGTGTAATTATATGAATATCAGACAAAGTAAACATGAAGACAGAGTTTTTTAAATGTTAAGAGGCATTTAGTTGTAATACAAATATGTATGTGTCAAACAACAGTTTTAAAATTTATGTAGCAAAAATGGGCTGATCTAGAGAGAAAAGAAGATAACTCTATGACCATAGTTGAGAATTTATGTAAGGTTCTCAGCAAAATATAAATGATAATGAAAATATACCATATCATATTTGTGAAATATAGCTAAATCAGTTATATTAGTTAGAGCTGAGTGTGGCAGTGCTCATCTGCAATTATAGCGCTTGGGAGGCTGAAAACAGAAGGATCACAGGTTCATGACAGCCTCAGCAATGTAGCAAGACTCTCAGCAACCTAGTGAGACCCTGTTTCAAAACAAACAAAAAACAATTTTTTTAAAGGCCTGAGAGTGTAGCTTGAAGGTAGAATGCCCCTGGGTTCAATCTCCAGGATCACACATACACACACACACAAAAAAAGCAAACCAACAAACAAAAACAGTTACATTAGTTAAAGTTCAGTCAGGGAAGCACAAATACTATTAGTGATGTGGAATGAGACTTACTTTAGGAATTTCATGTTATAAAACACTATTATCTCTATCTAGTGGAGGGATCAAAGTCATGGTAAGTCAAAGGATTGTTGGTGGCAATAAAATGCTGGATGTGAAGAGAGAAGAACAAGGACAAACCGGAACTTGCGAGGAAAACCTGGAGATTTCTCTCATTGCCTACAAGCTCATTGACACCGGTGACTTGCAGAAGAGGACACACTTCTTCACAGAACAATGCATGCACCTGACCCAGGAGTCAGAGGAGCTAAAAGAGGAGATCCACTGAGCACTAGTGGAGCTGCAGGTGCAGGCCTGGCTGCTGCCAAGCGCCCAACACTGAGCCGCCAGATCAGAGACCAAATGCACAATCTGCCCCAAGAGCCCGATGACCTACAGAGTAAGTCATGATTACCCTATGCTAATCAATTCAAAAGCTTATATAAAGTAGCTGAAAACCACACAATCCTTTCTAAAACTGACAGTAAGTTGGAAATTTTAACAATTCCCGTATCTGTGGAAGAATTTAATTTGTAATCAAAAAGCATCTAAGAAAGAATATTCCAGGCTTAGATATTTTTACAAATGAATTTTAACTTGAGGAAAAAATATTATAAACCCTACTAAAACTATTATAGAAAATAAGGAGGAAAGAAAATGCTTCTCAATTCATTTTATGAGGATAGCCTTAATCAGATACTAAAACCTAGGAAAGACATTACAGGAAAATAAAACTATAAAACAATCTCTTACATAAATAGACAAATTCTCAAAAAGTATGTCATTGCGGCTACACAACTTAGAAGATAGCCAAAAAGAGGTGCCCAGAGCTCACCTTCCACAATACACACACACACACACACACACACACACACACACACACACACACTAACAAATAAATAGCTGTATTTCAATGTAAGTGGCTTCTACAGCAAGGAAGAGCCAGCAACTTTAGAAAACATGAGAAATGTATAGTGGCACAGAGAGTAGAATAAAGCACCTGAGGACCACTGGCCAGGGGTCTCCCACTGCAGGGAAAGAGAAATAGGAAAGGGAGAGTCATCATTGTGGATTCTGGTAATCCACATTGCAGATACTAGCAACACTAACAGGAGGGATAAGTTTGTAGCCCAGATAAGGAAACTTCCTTCAGTCTACACCACAGCTTTGATCCAGAGACATAACTTGCATAGTCTTTTAATTTACAGGTCCCAGGCTGCTGTGTTATGGGCAATATTGTGAGGACTGAACTATATCGCATCCTTCCCTTGACCCATTGCCTCTGCTAGGAATGAGGGTACCTAGTGAGCCTGAGCCATGTCCTAATCCACACAAGCTGAGTCTTCCAGCTACTGGCCTAATTTGTCTGAGCTACATATTTTTCCCCAGCTGCCACGGGGCCTGCACATGCATTCCACACTTCATACCCCTCCCTACTGCTCCCGGTCATACAAGCTGCTGCTGAGCCCAACCCAACGGCATGCTGCCACTGCTCGCTGCTCAGGAACATCCACTATATTCCACGTTTCCAGTACAATTTCCACTTATGGAGTAGCCACAAAGCAAGCACCCAATCTTGACTGCTGTTTACACCACACCTTCCTGGGCTGCTAGATTATCCATCCTCTTTCCCACTTTGCCCATGTGAGACAGAAGGACACTCTGACCCTTCCACCCTATGAACCATGTCTCTCTTATGGTGCCTAACTGGAGCCAAAGCCAATGTAGCTTACCAACCCAACATCTCAAGACTTATATTTATGAAAATAAATCACTATTGCTCTGGGTTTATTTTTGTTCTACATCCAGGCCATTTTTTTTAGTTTCCATAAATTAGAAAATTTATGTGTGTGACAATGAGTGCTAAAAAGTATTTGCCAAACTACTACACAGGTTCATGACTTAAAATGACTTCCAGGAAATTAAGAATAGAATTTCCTTAACTTGATTATGAGAATTTGTGGAAAAGTTATTAGTAACATCACACTTAATGGTTAGACTGATAATTTTCCTTCTACTAATAAGAAAACGTCCACTCTTATCACTTCATTTACCACTGCTTTGAAGTCCCTATTGCAATAAGAAAAAAATACAAAACATAAATATTTGCAAAAAATGTCACTGTATTTATACACAACAGGGTTGTCTGTATAAAAAAAGAAAAACAAACAAACCTATGAGCAAAGTTCTATGAAATAGCTATAATGGATAATATAGATTTAGCAAATTTTAAGGGTATAAAGTCATTATACAAAAAATTTGTTCCATTTTTATCTTAACAGCAAACAGATAGAAAATACAATAAAATACCAGTATGTTTCCACAGAAAACATAAAGTGTGCAGGAATAAAAAAAGCTAAGACTTCTATACTAAGGGTATAAAATATTACTTGGAGAACTAATGAACATTAATAGAAAGATATCCTTTGTTCATGACTTGGAGCACTTAATGTTAAGGTATACATTTCCCCAAAATTGTTTTATAGATTTAGCATAATCCCAAAATTCCATAGATTTTTAAATTGAAATTTACACATGTATCCCAAAATGCATATCCAATGAAGAGGATTTCAAATAGCCCAAACATTTTTTAAAAAGAATAAAAATGTTGAAGATTTATACAACTCAGTTTCAATAATTAGATATAAAGCTACAAAATCAAAGTATGGTTTGGGGATAACCAATTATATGGTATCCCTGGAACAGAACTGAGTCCAGAAATAAACTAACCCACATATGATCATTTGGGTGTAGACAAAGACTCATGCATAAACAACCAGTAGTGTTAGTATAAATATATATATATATGTTTGTTAATATATAAATATATATTAATTACTACTGTCTCATGCCACACATAAAATTAATTTTATAAATATTATGTATCTAAAATTAAAAGCTATAATTATAAACATCTTTAAAAAAACTTTGGAGAAAAATATCTACAACTTTTTAGTAGAAAAATATTCTTAGGTAGGAAATAAAAAGGATGCACCTTAAAAGTTGTTGGAAATTTCAACTTAAATCTAAAACTTCTCTTTTAAAATGCTGTGAAAGAAATGAAAAATTAAAGGCAGGCCTTTAACTTAAAACGTATTATCATTTAACAAATGGATACATATGCACATACTTTAATCAGTAATTAGGCAAAAACAATTTTAAAAGGTGAAAAAGGCTTGAACAGACATTTCACAAATGAAGATACCTGAATTGGCAATAAGCACATAAAATGGTGCTCAACATCTTTAATAATCAGAGAAATGAAAATTAAAACCATAATTAGAAACCACTTCATACCCATTGGGATAGATAGAGTTAAAAAGATAGAAAATGTCAAGTGTTGGCGAGTGAATACTGAGAACTCAAGAGAAATAAAAACACAAACTCACAAAACAACTCATGCATAATGTTCACAGCAGCTTTAATGATAATAGCTAAAATCTGGAAGCCACTCAGGGCCTATCAGTAGGAGAATGGCAAATAACATGTGAGGTTCATACAATGGCATCACTATGATTTGAATGTGTCCCACAAAGCTCACATGTTAGGTAGTATAATCCTTGATGACACAGTGTTTGGAGGTGGCACCTTTCAAGGCGATTAAGTCGCGAGGACTCTGCCCTCATGAATAGATTGATGCTGCTTTTGCAGGAGTGAGTGGGTTATGGCAGAAGCGTTCCTGACTAAAAGATGATTCAGTCAGTCCCTTCCTTCCTCCCTTCTCTTGCTCTCTCGCTCTCCTTCTCCCTTTCTGTATCTCTTGCCATGTGATGCCACCTGCCATGTATGATGTAGCAAAAAACTCTCATCAGATGTGCCCCTTGATCTTATCTCTGCTCTTTACCAGTTGCCCAGTCTCAAATATTCTGTTAAAGAAGCACATGGTGAACTGAGTCAGGAATTATACTAAGCAGTTAAAAAGAATAAACTAGCACTAGATGGAACAACATTGCTGACTTGCAAAAGAAAAATATTCTGAGTAAAAAAAGATATAGAGGAGTATATGCTATATTTTTATTGATATTAAATTCAAGAATGTACAAAAATACTCTAGTGATATAAATAATATTGGTGGATTTATTGCAAAGGAGTATAAAGAAATTTTCTGTGGTAATGGATATGTCTTACATCTTGATTTTTTAATTTCACATGCCTTTATATATTTATATATGTTTGTTTATTTATAGGCATGTGAAATATATTTGTATAAATTAAACAAGTATATTTAAACCTCAGTTTTAAACTTAAAATGTGTTTTTTGTCTAAATTATATTTTGTTACTGTTGATTTAAAATGGTGCCTTAGAGCCATGATTCAAGCATTACCTCTGGGAATCATTCATTTTTTCATTTATTAACATAATTGGTTAGTGTGTTTTATAAACAAAACAGACATGGACTTGTTCCAAACCTTTCAGCTTAGCAGGGGAAACGACTGAAGTTCTCTAATTACAAATAAGACTGACGAATGAATATTTGATGGGAAAATTCAAACTGCTTTGGTAATACACTTCAGGGGAATGTAACTCAGTCTAGAGTCAGTAAACAATGCCTTAGGTAGGTGAAATTTTAGCTGAGACTGAAAGAACGATGAAGATCTAGTCTAAGAAAAGCAAGGGCAAGTCACATCCTAGCTGTGAGAGTGTGTGGTGTGATTAAGGAATGTGAAAAGCACAGTATGTCTGCTGACAGTGGTCACAGAGGACCACAGAGGTGCATAGGAGAGTGTCATTAGTATGCTAAGGCATTCAGAATTTATGCACTGAAGGATGGCAACCACTAAAAGATATTAAAGAAGGAGAAATACAAATAGACTTCATCTTAGAGGCATCTTTCTGGCTGTATTATGAAGGAGAAAATGGGGAAAGCTGGACAAGAATGAGAGTAGAATAAAATAGTCTTAAAGCTATTGCAATATCTAGGAGAGACATGATGGGGCCTCTATAAGGGACATGGCAAGGGGTAATGGAGAGAATGGATCTGAAAAATCCTGGGAGAGTCAATTAATTGAGATCCATCCGTGGTGAGAGAAGGAAGTGGATGCTGAACATGTTCTGGTTTAAGCAAGCTGGGTAGATTAAGGTGCCATTTCTGGAGCATCATGGCAGAAGTGATGAATGTGACTTGGGGACCATTGACTTGTAGTGCTTGTTTCTTCTTGTTTTACTTGCTGTTATCTTAGGACTGAAGAGGTAAAGGCAAACTCTCTCCACTTCATTTTACTGACTCCAAGCTGTGTTAGTTGTGTGCTTATTTTTAAATGCTTTTGCAGATCATATCCTCAAATCCATTTCCTTTTGTTAATTTAGCATCTAGTTAGGCTAAATATTCCCATTGGACTGGCCTAATTTTCTTCCTTCCTTCTTTCCTGTTACTAAAACAGACTTCCTCAGTGAATCCAATAGTCTTCACACAAATGCAAGAGCGACTGGTTTATAAAAATACAATATTAAATTTTTATTTTTCCTATATTTACAAAGATCCTTTTCAGGCTAGAGAAATGTGGCCAGGAATGGTGGAAACTAAGAGTATAGACAACTATTTTTAGAGCCTGAAAAAAATAATAAGGAAAGGTGATGAAAGACAACCTCCTCCTCAAACAGCACGGGTTTATTGGGAAAGTAGAGAAGAGCAACACTCAGAAGAAAGATAGGCTGTGTTTCCAGGGAAACTTTTTTGCTTTCCATAGCTCTTTATACCCTGGGGCAGGGCAGTGAGACTCTGTCTTCACTGTATCCACTGAGCACATTGATTGAGGCCTAGATGATGTTTTTCGTTGACGGAATCTTTCAATCAGTTAATGATTTGCCTTAGTTTCTCTTTTACTTCAAGATCCAGAATAATTCTTTGTTATCAGAAATACAAAACCCACCAGCAAAGAACCTCTAACCCACCAAGCACACAGCTAAAGCCAGTTGGTGTAGATGTCTACTCTTGCAAAATTAGTGGGCCAGTTTCATTTTGGTCCCTTTTTCTAGGTACCTTGGGTTCTTCCACTCCCCCTCTGTTATGGTGAGATATACATTCACACTGAAAATATTCATGTTCAGAGTTGATATAATTAAGTCATAAAGGTTGTAATATCATCAGTGGATAAATCCATTATAATGAATTTAGTAGGTGACAACCTAGAGAGGTGGGATATGGCTAGAGAAGGTGGGTCCCTGAGGGCATGGCTTTAGAGATTTGTGTCTTTGAATCCCTCTGCTCTCCCACTTGTTTCTGGTCTCTGTGATGTGAGAGTAGTGCTCTCTCTCTCTCTCTCTCTCTCTCTCTCTCTCTCTCTCTTCTACCTCCCACCACTGTGCTCCATGCTCTGCAGATGCAACCAACCTGACATGAACTGAACCCCTGAAATCTCCAAAACTGTGAGAAAGTAAATATTTCTTTCTCTAACTTGTGGTAGTAAGGTGTTTTGTATTACAGCAGTGAGAATTCTGGCAGAGACACCCTTCCATAATGGATGAAGAATTTGGTTAATTGTGAACATTTTGTTCACTCAATTTGTTTTCAGGTCCAATTTATTTTGAAAGAGAAATTTGATTTTAGAAAATCATCCCAATAAAATGAGCCATGAATGCACTATGGAGCAATTTCTGTAGATATGGGAAAATGAGAAATATTATGAAGCAAGTGGACCGTCCCTTCACCCTAGCAAAGGTTCTAACTGGAACTTACCCCTTATAGTTTATGTACAGTCACTCATATGAAGAAGTGAATCAAGATAAGGCATCAATTTTATCATTGGATAACTTGTCAGGATGTCCAACTATACACAAACTTTTGCTGCCCTGACAATCCTGAATCATGGATATAGAAGTTGTAAAATGGCAAACCTTGAGGTATTTATTGTAAGGTAAAAGAAGAAAGTATGAAAAGGAAACTCAGAAATAAAAGCAAAACATTAATTTTATAAGAAAAAATTACAATATGTTAAGAGAATAGGCTTGCCAAATTTAAACAATACAAGATAATTACTTGAAAACCACAAAATTACCAAAGTTGTAACTATCAAATCTTACATATCAATGATCAAGTCCTTACATATCAGTATTGCAAAAAACATGGAGATAGTATGTATTTTTGTTGTTGTTGTTTGTTTTTTAGGAAGTCAATAACTCACAAGAAAGGAATAAAGTTTTCATCTGCTTTGGAGACTCACACAGAACAAGCCATTTTTATTATTTGTTCATCTCAGATTCAAGGTGGACTATGATGTATATGTAAATTCATAATGGAGGTAGAACAAATCTTTAGCTTGGTTTCTGACAAAAGAGAGAGAGATGACAGTGGATTTCTCTGTCCTACCAACTAACTTGATCCTCTTCCCGTGAGATCACAACTGAGAGATGTAAAGGAGAATTTGCAAACTATCTTCTTGGCACGTCCTAAGAGGGCACATAGTGTACCCAGAGCTTTCTTCCTCAACCTTTAAATGTTTTGTCTTTTGTTTGTTTGTTTGTTTTTGGTATTGGGGATTGAACCGAGGGGAAACCTACCTCCAAACTACACCCCCAGGCCTTTTAACTTTTTTTATTTGGAAACAGGGTCTTACTAGGTTTTGAGAGTCTCACTAAACTGTTGAAGCTGCCCTTGAACCTGAGGTCCTCCTGTTTCAGCCTATCAAGTACTGGTATTACAGGCATGCACCACAACACCTGTCCTCTAAATCTTAATAGTTGGAACTTACAAGAGAATTATTACTCTCTGCCCTTCTATCTATATTCAGAGAGCTGTTCATGGTATGAACTGGTAAATCCAAAACTCAGACACTGTTCTGTTTAAGAGAAACTGGAAATGACTTAGAACTTTTGAGAACACCAAAGACAGCCCCTATATAGCAGGCGAGTGGAGGGGTGTCAGGAATGGATGCACATCCCACTAATCCATTATTTTGATAAAGCAAGAAAAGAATTGGAAAGTATCTCCTAGGATAATCTCACATTTGCAGACAATTCATGTACATTCATAGCTTCACATAAGTTTGTTCATGTCTCTCTATGCTTCTTTATTTGGTACTATATGACTTACTAGTATATTACAGCAGCTTGAAATGGTATCCCAGATTGATGAGCCATCAATGGGTAGCTATTTAAATACTTCCCTTGAGAGATGGGGGTGGTGACACACACTTGTAATCCCAGTACTTGGGAGGCTGAGACCAGAGGATCTGGGGTCGTGGCCAGCCTCAGCTCCTTAGTGAGGTCCTCTGCAACTTAGTTAGACACTGTTTCAAAATAAAGAATTAAAAATAGGGCTGGGGGTGTAGCTCGGAGGTAGAATCCCCTGGGTTCCATCCTCAATACTGCAAATAAAAATAAATAAATATATAATTTCCTTGAAAAAGATATATATGGGCACTCTGATATTAGCAGAAATATAATATTGTATAACCCCTAAAGAGATGACTATGGCATACTAACAAAACCACATGCACAATCATCCGTGACCTGGCAATTTCATTTTAAGGAATTTTTTTTTTTTTTTTTTGCAGTACTGGGATTGAACTCAGGGGCATTCTACCCCCAAGCTATACCGCCAGCCCTATTTTTTATTTTTTATTTTGAAACCGAGTCTCACTAAGTCGCGGAGTGCCTCACTATGTAGCTGAGGCTGGCCGCGAACCCGGATCCTCTGGTCTCAGCCTCCCGAATACTGGGATTACAAGCATGCGCCACCACACCCGGCTTTTAAGGAATTTATCTTCAAGATATATCTCTACAATCCAGGTGTGGTGGTATACATCTGTAGTACTTGGGAGTCCAAGACAGGAAGATTGCAGGTTTAAGGCCAGCTTCAGCAATTTAGCAAGATCCTATTTCAAAATAAAAAAATAAGTAAATAAATAAAGAACTAGGGTGTACCTCAGAGATAGAATGCACCTTGGTTCAATTCACAGTACCAAAAAAAAAAAAAAAAAAAAATCTCTATATCTCTACATACTTGGTGGCAAATAAAAGGTATTCAATGTTTACATTTTTTTTTTTGTGGTACTGGGGATTGAACTCGGGGGCATTCTACCTCTGAGCTATACCCCCAGCCCTATTTTTTATTCTTTATTTTGAAACAGGGTCTCACTAAGTTGCGGAGTGCCTCACTAGACAGCTGAGGCTAGCCTTGAACCCGGATCCTCCGGTCTCAGCCTCTCAACTGCTGGTTTACATTTTTAGTAATAGCAAAATGAGGGACAAAAGGCAAAATACTTACTCATAGAAGACAAATAGAATAAACTGGTATATCCACACAAAGTATTTTCTTGAAGTCATAAAAAAGAATGAGGACCACCATGTCCATAAAATAACATGATGTGATCTCCATGATATAATTTTAGTTTTTTTTTTAAAAAAGCAAAGTGTAACAGAGTTTAGAGAGTTTATAGTATGCTACCTTTTTGTAAGAAAGGGAATAGGAACATATATCACAAATTTGTTTATTTATTTTTTTACAAAAAAAAATTAGAAAGAGCAGATAGAAACTAAAGAAAATGGTAATCCACTGGGTAAAAATGGATATGAGTGGAAAGTGTGAAGAAATTTAAAGTATAACTTTTACTTTGAACTATGTTCATGATCTACATATAGAAAAATAAAGCTAAAATTAGAAAGGATATAAAAGCAAACTATAAAATTAAATACAAAGAAAAAAACTAATTGTGCAAGTACTTTTATGGACATGGTGGTCCTCATTCTTTTTTATGACTTCAAGAAAATACTTTGTGTGGATATACCAGTCTTTGCTATAAATCTTGGTGGGATCAATTCTAAGAGGAAAGAAAACTGTGAAGAAATGTTAAACTTCATCTAATAGTATTAACACTATTTTAATTCTGAAATGGTTTAGTTTATAATATAGAATGAAACCTAAGCAAATATGTTACTACAGGGTATCAATTTTTAATTATGAGAGGAAAAAAAATACAAATGTACTATTTAAAAAGCTAAAGAAAAGCTATGTGATGTCATATTTGAACTGGAAATATCAGTCTGTTGATTTTAGAATATTTTTAGCTTTGTCTATTACAGTGGCCTAGAAATAACGGCACACCAATAACAAGAAGCATACAAAGCATTTGAATTTTGTTTTTAAATACCATCCTCTAATAAAAGGGACTGAGTTCTTTGAAGAAATGGTTAATTCTAGACCAGGGGCAGGAAAAAACAAACAAACAAAAAAACTAAGGTGAGCCGGAGACAGCCTGTTAGTTCAGAAACCAATCACGAGCTTGCAAAGCCTAATGGGGTCATGTCAAAAGGCAGAGAGGTGTATTTAAAGGGTCTCCTCTTGGCCAAATTTGATGTAATTTGACCATTACAAAGTATAAATATATTAATAGATTGTAAAACATTAAATTTAAAATAATCCAGGAATCCATTATAATACTCAAAGGGGTAGAAATGATGAGGTGAGGTTTTTTTGTTTGTTTGTTTTTGAGAAAAATTCAAGTTAATAAATAGGATCCACCATTTTTCCATCTCCAATATAATAACTTATCTAGGTAAATATAATGAGTAAATGCTAAAATGGTTGTGGGAAAATGGGATATTCACACCACTGTTAACTATCAATCATAGATTACTTGTTAAATATAAAAGGGGTAATAGCCCTTTAACATAAAAAGAGCTAATGTTCATCAGCTTAACAAAGTAGCTAACTTAACATTAGTAGTAGTAGCTCAAGCTGGGATTATATGTCCTTTGATTTGATGCAGTCCCCACTTAATTTCTTCTGAACATTATTAATCTTGCCAGAAATGTTTAACTGAATCTAAGCTGCAGAAAGCAATTAAACATCCAAAATGTTGGAAATTCTACAAGGCAATTACCTAGACTCTTAAAAGAAAATCAGTATCATGAAAATTAAAATTGAAAACAAGTTAAAGATACAAAATCAGCTAAATGTGCTACTCATGTGTCAATTTTGGGGGAAAAAATAGTGTGATAATGGAATTGTGGTTCTTTTAAAAAATATCCTAAATCTTACCAAGGCCATGCTAAAGTATTTAGGGATGAAATGTTATGCTGTATACAACTTACTTTCAATTGTATATATATATACAATTGAAATAAAATTTATACATACATATATACATATATGTAATATATACATACATATCTATGTATATAATACGTACATATAATATCTCACAGAGGCATTCTGTCTCCAAGCTAAACCCCCAGCCTTTTTTATTTTTAATTTTTTCTTTAAACAGGGTCTTGTTAGGTTGTTGAGAGTCTCACTAAATTACTGAGGCTGGTCTCGAACCTGCAATCTTGTCTCAGCATTCCAAGTACTGAGATTACAAGCATGTGTCACCATGCGCAGCTACTTTCAAATAATTTGGAGAGGAAATGAGAGAGAGGGAAAGAGTACACATGTGGCAAATTGGTGAATCTAGACAAATTATATTTGAATGTTTACTGTACTATATTTCTAACACTTTTGGAACTTTGAAAACTTTCCAAATAAAAGCGTTGAAAAAAGTAAAATAAGAATTTTACTTGAAACTGTCACCTTACTGTTTGGATAAATTGTTATTATTTATGATGTAACAAATATGAAATATAAACTGAGTGATAATAAATATGACTTGAAGTTCTAATGCACTGTTTTAGATATTTATGGCATTGTCTTTTTGTGTGTGTGTGTGTGTGATACTAGGGATTGAACTCAGGGGCATTCTACCTCCGAGCTATACCCCCAGCCCTATTTTTTATTCTTTATTTTGAAACCAAGTCTCACTAAGTTGCGGAGTGCCTCACTAGGTAGCTGAGGCTGGCCGCGAACCCAGATCCTCCGGTCTCGTCTTTGACTTGCTCATACACACTGAGCTCAGAACCAATAGACCCACATTTTGAGGCCAGTCTGGGCCACCACAGAATTCCCAGGGCCATTCTGTCTTGGTGGAATGTGTGCATATCTCTGCTAGGCTTTTCTTTTTGTCATGAGCAGAAAGGAGATGGAGTCCAACAATATGTTCTGTTCTGGTGCTAATTTTGGCTTTTATTCCAATGAAAATTAACAAGATTCTTCCAGTTGTTCACCAGCTACATGTGGTGAGGAGCACAGGTGGGATAATAAGCCTCCTTTTAACACAGAAGAATTCAGAAGCCAAATGCCTCAGGGTCTTGGCAGGTCTTTGAAGCCCTTTAGGAAATGGTCCTAATATTTTCTGGGTATCGTTGATGTATTACAGGACAATCTCGTCTGAAACTATTCAAAAATGTTTTCCCATATTGGTGAATCAAAACTATGCCCCTTTCACATGCTTTATGGGGCTATTAAATGTTTTCTTCTCATCTCTCGCAACAGAATAAGTGATAATACTAAAGTTTGCATGTAGTAGGGAAGGGGTAGAAAGAACCCTTTATAGTGGTTGTTATATTCTAAATGGTAAGGCTAAGGCTAATGTTGTGGGAGAGAAGGGCCAAGAAAGCAAAGAAAATCTCTTTGTTGTTGATTCTGACTCTCTCTCCAAGACCCTATGCTAGGTTCTCTTTGTACATAGAAAATCCTAATTGTCCAATGGTCAGTCCTTATAAAATCAGTGAAAAAGAATTTACCTTAAATGTTTTAAATTGATGCATTTCAGCTATACATGATAATGTGACTCATCCTGAATGTGACTCATCTTGATATATTTTTACATGCATATAACATAATCTCGTCAATTCATTCCTAAGTACCTCCCCTTCCCCTTCTATCCTCCCTCCCTCAGCCACATCTTCTAATCCACTAGTGTCCCTTCTATTTTTATAAGATCTGTTTTTCCCCATTTTTTCTCCCTAGCTTTCACATGTGAGAGAAAACAGATGACATTTCACTTTCTGAGTCTGGCTTACCTCACTTAGCATGATGATCTCATTTCCATTCATTTTCCTGCAAATGCCATAATTAATTTTCCTGCATGATTGAGTAAAACTGCATTGTGTGTATATGCCACATTTTCTTCATCCATCTGATGATGCCACCTAGATTGGTTCCATAATTTGGCTATTGTGAACCGTGCTGCTATATGGGCATGCGTGTATCACTATAGTGTTCTGACTTTAATTCTTTTGGAAAGATACAGAGGAGTGGTATAGCTGGGTCATATGGTGGCTCCATTCCTAGTTTTTTTGAGGAACCTCCGTTCTGATCTTCATCATGGTTGTACTGATTTACGATCATGTGGGAGAATTTATTTGGCTTGTTGGAGAGAAACTACTCCCCCCACCCCCACACATACACTGATCCACTGCATATGTATAGTTGAGATTTTAAAAGCAAAATTGTTCCTTCATTAATTCCTTTTCTATTCTAAAAACCTATCTTTTCTGGTTTTAATCTGGTTGCCAACTCTCTGAGATGCTTATTGGCATTTTCCCACAGCCTCCCTACCTCAATATGACATCACAGAACAGTTGCTTCAATTCGGTTTTCAGGGGATGCTACAATATTTGGTTCCTCTGATCCACCATTTTTCTCAATTGTCAGGAACTTGCTTTAAAAAGAGGATCAAAATTATATGTTAAATTATAAGAAGAAAGTTTTATAGAACTTTATCTTGAAATATTACTCTAAAGTTATGAACCTAAGTTTACTTAGAAAAACTTAGGAATTAATTGTATTAGTTTTGGAGGTGTTTCTCTAAAAATGGCACAAAAGAACAACCTCCCCCTGTTTAATTTGCTTTAAAATTGCAGGGATATTTTTTCAAAAATATTCAAAGACTTTATCAGTTTTCTCAAGGGCTTTCTCAATTCTTTGTTATTTTAATCATGTTCTTTCTTTGAAAATGTTCATCTTATCATCATCTTTGTTAATATTTCTGAGATAGAAGTTTAAGGATACAGAGAGAACACTGAGTCTATAAAAGAATCATATCCCCATGAAATTATAGAGCAAACAACTTGTAAACAACTCTTTAGCCAGACAAAGGAGCCTAAGGGACAGAAAAGAGCTGGAATATAAGGACGAGTAAATAGACCACAAATCACGTTATAACTTTCCAATTCCATATAAGTTATCTAGAATGTAGCAAAACAGAAACAAGACTTAAATAGAAAGAGATCATTAACTTCTTGGGGCTAGTGACTAACATTTGATTGGACCATGACCCTCTGCCCAATTATTGGATCTACTATCCAACCACCAGAGACATTGATGTAAGCTGAACCCTACATACCAGACCAGACCCTCTAGTGGGGAAACACGAACTTGCTCATCATTTCCCAGCCATAAGAAAAGCCCAATCCCTTTGGGTTCTACCTAATTATGTACCCTGATAAAATCCTGACATAAAGCCCCAGGAGTATGTCTCACTCTCGAGATCACCTGAATTCTGTTCTGAGAGTGTGTACCTTCACTTTATGTAATAAATGTACTTCTTTGCTGCTAAAACCTGACTCATCCTTTTTATTTATTTATTTTAATTTTGAAACAGGATCTTGCACTAAATTGCTGAATCTGGCCTAAAACCTGCCATCCTCCTGTTTCAGCATCCTGAGTACAGGGATGGCAGGAATATGCTACCACACCTGGCTTTCAGAAATGTCTCAAGGGGAAGCGAGCAGTGCTTTCACATTTCCCAATAACGAGCTGAGAATGCTGTACCTTCATCTCACATACCACTGCCATTGGAGGCTCATATCGTCCAAGTTTTTCAAACCCTCAAGCTGTCTTATTTTGTACTTTGAAGGTTCGTGACATACCACAGTACAAGTTTCATTAGGTGTTTCATAAAATATTTGTTAGCTGTTTTCTAATTGGGAAGGTTCTGTTCTTTTCACCTTAAGAAATCACTTAGGAGACAAACAGTAACATACAATAATTGGATTGATTGGGTCTAATTGATTTATTTGAATGCTAATGAAACAGTGCCTCCAGTGTGCTTTGTCTCACTTAAATTTTGATGACACTGAAGCAGTCATTTGTTTCCCTTCCTGGCCACCCCTGTCTCTTCCCACCATCACATGAGCCATTGTCCCTGGGCCATCAGTGTTGTTTATCAGAAAGCCTTTTAATTCTCTGTGGTGAAGTTGGACAGCTCTGCCCCCTCCCATGTTTGTTGCCAAGGGAACCACCTCACTGAGTCAACAATGAAAGAATCATCAAATCTGATTTTTTTTTCTTTCTCCTCGATGAGAATCACTCACATGTCTTCTTGCATCAGACACCAGTGCCACTCCTTTTGCCAATTTCTTTTCCTACTATTTGAAAACAATCTTTGTTTATGATGAAAAAGGGAAATTTGACTAGCCAAGGTTGTGAAAGTGAGCGAGGTCTATGCCATTGAAACAACATGCATCTGCTCTCTGAAATTAAAATTTGATCATTAGATATGTTGATAGAGTTCTTTGGCTATGTGACCAGTTTTATCTAAGTGGAGTAGATGCGTTTCTGTTCTATTCTGACCACTGCTTTGATAAAGCAATGATGCAAATAATGAGCCCCTCATCCCAGGAAAAACAAAGTCAAAACTTCCTTGCTGTCATCCAGTGGCACAAGTTGCTGTCAACCTATGGAGAAACTCCTACACTGTTCCCATATATCCCACCAGGTTGCTGTCTGGAAACTTTAGAGGCTAGTAAGGCAGAGTTTCTACATCTTTTCTACTCAGTATTCCTTACTCTTCCCTCTTTTGAGTTGTAGCAGTACAGTCCTGTGACCATAAGGAGAGAAGGAGGTCCTTGGAAAAGAAAGGATGGGCTCAAGATCTACCACAAGAGAGTTTGGGATGAGAGAAAAATCTTCCATTCCTATCCTCAAGCTCTTATCCAGAAAATATGATATTTGCATTGGGGAGAATATCATTGGGGAAAACGAAAATGATGTTCCAGAATGACCAATCTAAAGAGAGGAGCAGATATGGAGCATATAGTCTAGAACATGAAAAGCCAGCACTACTGTCCATGCTGCAGTTTCCATCTGGTAAAGGGAAATGATATGATTGTTTTTACTGTATTTTTATTTCAATTAAGCTGCCTCTATCTCTGTATCACTGCCCAGTTTCTCAATGGTGATCATTACTCAAATTCATCACCTGCATCAGCATCATCTGTGGCTCTAAAAGTAAATGTAGCTATCTGGGTGAAGGCCAAGCAGCTAAGATGTTGACAGTTCACCCCAGATGATTCTTATTTATGTTATGTGCAAAGGTTATAATGCAAGAGCATCTGTGGTAGCAGTAAAAAAAAGACTACCCTAAAAGAAGAGGCACAGGTTAACATTCTTAGAACACAAGTTCTAAATCTGGGTCAGCTTTTGTGGAATCCATGATGTACCTGAACTTTTTCCAAAATGTTTTTCTTCATATGTGTCATATGTGTCTGCATGCATTTTTTGATGATTTTTTTAAATCTTCAATTAAATACTCAAAGGATACTCCAAAGTATTATAGACCACTTGTTCTTGAAGTGTTTGTTGACATCAGGAACAGTGTCTAGTATCATGAAAATAAAATGTCGAGAATCACCTCATTCTTTTTGTCTCCTGCAAAACACCTGCCCCCACCCCAACTTGGATATTAACATTGTCTAAAATCACCCAAATCTGAATTACTAAATATATTTAGTTTGTAGGAAAACTCAGACAATCCTGTGAGTACATTAAGAGCTTTCCATTTAGAAGCAAATGACTGCCTTGAGCCAGAAAGCAAAAGGTTAATTTTGTCCTCTGCCCACATTGCAAAAACAAAGTCAGTGTTGATGTGATCACTCCACTTCTCTAAAAACCAGAGTGGTTTCTGAGAAATCTCTCGCCACTTTGAAGAGTGAACAATTAGGACACTCATGATTAGAGAAATCAGATTAATTGGCACAGAGTGTGATGTGAGAGTGTGTCTCTAATGAAGATAACTGTACAGAATGGATTCGCACAAATCCAGATCCAAAAGGGTTCAGGGAACCAGGCTTGTGTTTCACAAAGTGTGCATAGAAAACTGCATAATTTCCCAAAGTTTGATCGTTTTGAGAGTTTGATTTCTTGTGATTCATGTTACATAAGGATAAAGCTTACAGAACAGAGAAGGCAACATTATAAAGCCCAAAATCAAGCATACTGTCAATAAATAGCAATATGGGATCCAGTCTCTATTCCTGTTCTACAGGGAACATATAATTCTATCCAGATGTTTATTTCAGAAGGCTGAGAATTGGCAAACAATTACATAATCATAAACATTTGATCTTGGGCACAATTAGGAAGTATATTACACCATTGCCTTTCATGAATTTTTTTTTTTTTTTTTTTTTTTTGCGGTACTGGGGGTTGAACTCAGGGGCATTCTACTTCCGAGCTATACCCCCAGCTCTATTTTTTATTCTTTATTTTGAAACCGAGTCTCACTAAGTTGCGGAATGCCTCACTAGGTAGCTGAGGCTGATCTCGAACCCAGATCCTCTGGTTTCAGCCTCCCCAATGCTGGGATTACAAGCGTGCGTCACCACGCCCGTCTCTTTCATGAATATTTTTAAACTTCATTATCCTACATTTGAGACACCTCAATGTATTTCTCCTTGCAACCAAAAGGACCCAATCTAAGTATGAAAGGATATATTTCAAAATAATAAGGCAGGAGGAAATCTACTTCTAAGGTATTCAAATGAGGAAGGATGTTCTGAAATAAGCCAGGCTGTAGACAGGCTTTGGGAAGGGTGGGAACTCCATATATCATAGTTTACTGCTCTAAGAAGGGTGTGTCTGTGAGGTCAGTGAATCCATTCCCAATTTAGTCAATCTCAAGAGAAACAAAATACTTCTAGTTTTTATTCATTTCCTTCATTAATGTCTAAAGTTATAAATACCCCAGAGCTCAGGTCAGGTGATTCTTTATTGGTCAATATCTTCACACCAAAGCATATCCCAGGAAGTTGGGACTAGATCTATAGCCATATATAACATTAAGTCACTTGTCATCAGGTGATTAGTAAGTATGTTCACTGTGTCTTGTCTATTTTTGCTGCCTCTCAATGACTATGCAAAGAAGAGACCTGCTTCCTGGAAATAAATTTTAACATGCTCTTCATTGTCCATTAACAGAAATAAGAGTACTAATTTAAGACCTTTAATTCACTAGGATGTCTAAGCAGATTCATTGGATATAAAATTATATCAAAACGGTATGTCCACCACTGCCTATAGGCCACGAATGTCTATGGAAAGAGTTCCAAAGTGAAGTCCACTGGAGCCTTTTTGTTTGTTTCTCCCATAAACTAACTTGCTCTTTCACAAAGACCTGAGGTATTAGGATGTAACTTTTGCCTTAACTGATTTCTATTGATGGGGTGAGCAACTCCTTACTTGTCATTTATTGTCATAGGTAGGATATTGTTCCTCCCCCCCCAAAAAAAGTCCATATCCTAATCCCCAGGATCTGTGAATGTGTTATTTTACATGGTAAAAAGCAATTTAATAAGTAGATGAAATTAAGCATGAGAATCCACTGATCTAAAGAAAGGAGGAAATAGCCTAGAGTTATCCAGGTAGACATGATATGAGCAGCAGACTCTTTAAAAGAAGAAGATGGAGGTCAAGGAGCCGGCATCTGCCATTGCTGGCTTTGAAAAATAAAAGAGGTTAGAAGCCTGGGGCCATGGGCAGCCTCTAGAAGCTGGTGAAGGACAGAAGACTATTCTTCCCCCTAGCCTCCAGAATGTAATGCAATCTGAAAACACCTTGATTTTAACCAAGGAGACCTACTCAGACTTCTAATCTACAGAAATGTAAGATTAAAATGAATTATGTTGCTACTAATTCTGTGGTAATGTGTTGTTAGAGCAATAGAAAACCAGTTCATCAGATGTTTACATCTCTTTTCCGTTTTTCCTTTCAGAACAAGTAATTTAGGGTGTGTGTGTGTGTGTGTGTGTGTGTGTGTGTGTGTGTGTGTGTGTGTGTGTGTTACTGGGAATTGAACACAGAGGCACTCTACTACTGAGCTATACTCTCAAACCTTTTAAAAATTATTTTTATGTTTCTGATACTGGGGACTAAAAGCAGGAGCTTTCTACCTCTGTGCTACATCTCCAGCTCTATCTTGTTTTTTATTTTGAAACAGGGTCTCACTAAGTTAGTGCATGCTAGACTGGAGCCTGAAATGCTCAGCCTCCCATGTACTAGGATTACAGATGTACAACACCATGCCCGGCTTATTTTTTATTTTGAAACAAGATCCTGTTAAATTGTTCAAGATGGCCTTGAACTTGGGTTCTTCCTGTCTCAGCCTCTCAAGTACTAGGATTACTTGCCTGTGACACCGTGCCTGGCTCAAAATAATTTATTTTTTTAAAAATTAACCTGGTTTTCCTCAAACAGAGAGGAAGCTTGTTCTCTTTAATTGCTCTGAAATAATGAACAATTAAAAAGTCCCCTATTATAGGGAGGTAGTAATTCTCAAATCTAGGACTATGGTTTTAAGAGCCTCAAAGCTATTAATGCCAATCTCAGTATTCTGCATGAAGATGGAGAGAGAGAGGGAGAAGACTGGGAGCTGGAGAGAGGCTCACTGAATGCTATGTGCTTGTAAATCTCTATCACCCTGAACTTCATCATGATGTATGATTACGTTGCACCAAAGAGCCAGGGGGGGTAGGAGGGAACCAACAAGTGAGGGAATCAGGTACAGTATGGAAAAGATGCTATCAGGAAAAAGTTCAGCTTACAGTATTGGCTTTGAGAAGAAAACCTGTTTTGACTGTGTTTGCAGCATACAAAACTGCTTAGTAATATTTGAATCTTGATGAGGTACAAGTCTTCATAGCCATTATAAAAAGAATGATAGCATTTATAAATTTAACTTCTCATTCTGTTGCTTATTTCTAAGAAAGGAACCCAGTTGAAATTCTCTTCTTTCCCTTGCTACCAGCTTTACTGTATGTTCAGAAAGACTTTTTGAAGAACTACTTTTTTAAAATCACTGGATATAATAGTCACTGCATTCTCGTCCCTAAAATTGTTGATTCCCATTTCTTTGAAAATGAAGATTATTTTCATTTCCTTCATGCCACAACACTGTAACATTTTAAATTCGTTAAGTGATTTGGATTTTTCCACTTTGAAAAATTACCTAAGCAAACTTTCATAGGGTTTAAATTTTTAGGACAGGTTCTAAAACAATTATACCTAGATAAGGGAACATTTATGGAATAACTAATATGTTCTGTGTTCTCTACTAGATATTTTCCCATATATCATCTAATTTAATATCTATAATAATAATATGATGCCTGTTTTTCACATAAAGAAACATTCCCTCAAGTAGTCACATAATTTTCCCAATATCATTTAGATAGTAAATGGCACAGCTGGAATTGAAATCCAGATCTGGCCAGGAATCTTGGCACACACCTATAATCCCAGTCCTTGGGAGGCTGAAATGGGAGGCTCTCATGTTCAAAGCCAGCCTCAGAAACTCAGCAAGACCCTGTTTCCAAATAAAAAATAAAATAATGCCGGGGGTATATCTCAGAGGTAGAATGCCCCTGGTTTAATCTCTAGTACAGGAAAGAAGAAAGTGAGGGAGGGAAGGAGGAAGGGAGGGAGAGACGGAGGGAAAGAAGAAGGGAGGAAGGGAGGGAGGGAGGAAGGGAGGAAGGAAGGAAGGAAGGAAGGAAGGAAGGAAGGAAGGAAGGAAGGAAGGAAGGAACTGTTTGATTCTGTTTCCTTCTTCCACAGCAGTATATTGTGTTACAACTAAGCAAATGATAAATATAAATGTGAAGTTGACATCTTTATAGCAGGGATTAGTTAAAATAGGTACATTTGTTTAGCAGAATTTTAACAAGCTTTATTTTTGGAGCAGTTTTAGTTTAACAGAAGGTTGAGTTGATAATATAGTTCCCAGATAACCCTCTTCTGCTTCCCTACCTGACAATTTGTCCTAATATTACCCTCTTGCATTAGTGTGATGCATTTGTTCTAATATATGAGCCAAGTAGAATACACTAATATTGCCAGATGTGGTGAAACTCACCTATAATCCTAGTTCCTGGAAGTCAGACAAGAGAATTGCAGGTTCGAGACCAGCCTCGGCAACTTAACAAGACCCTGTTTCAAAGTGAAGAGGGCTAGAGATGTGGCTAGGAGGTAGAATATCCCTGGATTCAACAACCTGCACCCTCCAAAAAGAATGAATTAATATTAACAAAAATTCATAGTAAAACATGGTTCACTTGCTACCTTGTATAATTCTATGAGTTTTTGACAAATGTATAATATTCTACTTCTACAGTTACAATAGCACACAGAAGAGTTCCATTGCCTTAAAAATGCCTGGAGTTCCACCTATTCCTCCCTCTTTCACCCTGAGCCCCTAGCAACCACTGATCTTTTTGCCCTCTCTATAGTTTTGCATTTTCTATAAAGTAATACTTTAAATCATAGAGTATGTAGCTTTTTCAAGCTGTATTCTTTCTCTTAGCAATATGTACTTCAAGTTCCTATATGTCTTTTCATGGCTTGCTGGTTTATTTCCTGATATCTCTGAATAATGCTTCTTTATCTGGCAGTACTGCGGTTTGTCTACCCATTCACTTATTGAGAAACATTCTGGTTGCTTCTAATGTGAAGTGATTTTGAATAAAGCTGCTATACACATTTGTATGCAGGCCGTTATGTGGATAAAAGCTTTCAATTAATTTGGATAAGTGACAAGGAATAGTATTGCTGGATCCTACCTTTGTAAGAAACTGCCAAACTGTACCATTCCACCTTTCTGACATCAATGAACAAGTGTTCCTGTACTCTGCATCTTCATAAGCCTATCTTGTCACTGTTTAGGATTTTAGCCATCTACTTTAGGTTGGTGGTATCATCTCATTGTCAACTGAATTTGTAATTCCCCAGTGACATACAAAGGTGAGTATCTTTCCATATTCCTATTTGTCATCTGGATGTCTTCTTTGATGAAGCTTCCATTCAGATCTTTTACCTCTTTTATAGTCAAGTGTTTTTCATACTGAGTTTTAGGAGTTCTTTGTATACTTTTGGATGACAGTCCTTTATCAGATGTCTTTTGCAGACATTCTCTCTCAGGCCGTGGCTTGTTCTTTCATGTTAACAAGTGTCCTTGCAGAGCAGGCATCGTTAATGTTAGTAAGTCCTACTTGTCAGTCTTTTCTTGCATGGATTGAGCTTTGTGTTAAATCTAAGAAGACATCACCAAATCCAAGGCTTAAAACTTCTATGTTATTTTTGAGGCATTTTATAATTTTGCATTATACATTCAGCTCTATGATCCATTTTGAGTTAATTTATGTGAAAAGTAAAGTCTGTGCCTAGATTTATATTTATTTTTTTTACATGTGGATGTATGGTTATTTAGCACTCTTCCTATATTGAGCAGGTATTATATTGTTTATAAGGTGATGATTATTCCTATGTAACATTTTAAGTATTACAGAAGACAATTGTTTCTACTTAGCATTGGTCTCTAGGGGGACCTCTAGGTGTCTCTTCCCTCTTTCTCCTATACTCAGAAAGGAACTGGCTATGATTATTTTGGATAAAAGATAACCAACTGGTCATTAAGTAGATTGAGTTAGGGCTCAAGTACAAAAGTGAATTCCAATGCATTGCCATTTGGATTCCCTTTTCCCTAATACTGAAACATTTTGTCTTCTCACCTTTATCAAAGAGGATAAAGTGGGACCATATTCATTTTTTGTTTAATTTTTATTTTTATTCATACATTGTAAGCATACATCTTTGTTAGGTATAAATTGATAACAATATATGTGCTCACAATTCTCATTTGACCCCTTCCCCAATTTCCCACCCCGCTCCCTCGCCCTCCCTCCCTCTCAAGTTCAGTTTAGTGAGTGACCTTGATATACATTAGTGTGCCGCCCTCCCTGTCCAACCCCTTCAGTTAAATCAACTTCTTTGCTTTCAAGGGTCTCTCCTTTTTCATCTGGAGACCCTCTTATACCCCATCTTCTCCCTAGCATCCTCATATTAGGGAGAACATATGCTGCTTTACTCTTTGTGACTGGCTAATCTCACTTCACATAATGTTTTCCAGTTCCTTCCATTTCCCTGCAAATAACATGATTTTGTTCTTCTTTTTTTTTTTTATTGTAGTTATTCGTGCAATGAAGCATACATCTTTGTTAAGTACAAGTTGTTAACAACATATTTGCACACAATTCCACAATTCTCATTTGACCCCTTCCCCAATTCCCACCCTGTTCCCTCGCCCTCCCTCCCCCTCAGGTTCAGTTCAGTGAGTGACCTTGATATGATTGTGTAAGTACATCATGTGCCTTAGGGTGTCCCTCTGCCCCGTGCATCCACTAGAATTAATTCAACTTCTTTGCTTATCGAGGATCTCTCCTTTTCATCTGGAGACCCTCCTATGCCCCATCTTCTCCCTAGCATCCGCATATTAGGGAGAACATATGCTTCTTTACTCTTTGTGACTGGTTAATCTCACTTAACATAATGTTTTCCAGTTGCATCCATTTCCCTGCAAAGAACATGATTTTGTTCGTCTTTATGGCTGAGTAAAATTCCATTGTGTACATATCCCATAGTTTTGTAATCCATTCATCTGTCCATGGACATCTTGGCTGCTTCCATAGTTTGGCTATTGTGAATTGAGCTGCTATAAACATAGATACACATGCATCGGTCTGGTAGTTTGGTTTCCATTCTTTTGGGTATATACCCAGTAGTGGTATTGCTGGGTCATATGGTAGGTTCACTACCATTCATCTGAGTTCCCACAAAAGACAGGAACAAGACAAGGATGTCCATTATCACCTCTTCTGTTTAATATAGTACTCGAGACTCTAGCCAGAGCAATAAGGCAAGAGAAGGAAATCAAAGGGGTAAAATAGGAAAAGAAGAACTAAAACTATCCCTTCTTGCAGATGACATGATACTATACTTAGAAGACCCATATTCATTTTGGATGCAACCTTCACACCACTTGGGCATCGACAGACTTTCTTAACCTCTGGACTCGTTTGTTTGTTTGTTTGTTTGTTTAAGACCTTTCCAGAGTGGTAACATCAGAGACTTTGCTTGGAAGTTCAGTATGCTATACAGGCCTTTGCTCATTTTCCTGAAAGCAACTGGGGCTACTGAAGGCTAAATAAAGCATTTCTCTAAAAAAAAAGTGCAGCCCTCCAGAACTCTGCACTGGCATTTAGAACTAAGGCCTTAACAACAAAATGTAACATTTTTCTTGCTTTCTTTTCATGATGAGATGAAGCACTGATGATTCAAAGTATGATTCAGCAATTTCTAGGATACTTGGACAAATCTCATAACACTGTGTATTTCATGTTTACATGCCTAACTGGTAGTGTGTTCATAGCTCTTTATTTAGATACATTTTAAGCATGACATTAAAACTTTTCCAGTTTGGTCTACTTTACATACTCCCTAAACAAAGATGAAGCTCAAATTCCTTTTGTTGGTTTGCATAAATACCCAAATAGAGAAATTACATTCACAGAGGCTTTTCACCATGTCAAAGAAGAGTGCATAATTTTGATATTTAAACACATAGTAATCAAAATACTGCATGTGGGCTTGCTGATTTCAGAGATGCTGCTATGCATACTATTTTATTAATTCAAAGGACTACCTAATAAATAAATGTTTGGCTCTCCTTTCTTCTGTAAAAAGAAAACATTTTAGGTTATACAGTGATTACCTTTTGGTTTACTCATTTATTCCTCAAACACAGGTTGAATATTTATTATGTGCTGGGAAATATATTAAATGATGAGAGAACACAGTTGAATGAGATGTAGTCTCTTTTCAAGAATATATGGCCCATAGAGAAAATGACCTTTCAATATGATGCCGAAGAACTGTATCTATGTCTTAAACATGCAAAACATGTGTACCTTATTGCTACGTATGGGCCATTTCATATGCAACTTGAGAAAGGTTTAAGAAAGCATGCCTGATAAAGCTTACAATCTCCCCTGATTTCAAAAATAGACCTTCAAAATAAACCTCATAAAAATAGAAACTAGAAGTTCTCTGTATGTCTGCATGGCCTGCTATGCCCTCTTGGGTCTTTTTTGAAACTTGGTGCTGTTATCAAAGTCCATAGTCCATGGGTCAAGTGTAATTTGGATTTAGTAGAAATGGTTTGAAAGTCATAACCTCCCTGAATATGGAAAGAATCTTAGGGTCCGATGAAAGCAGGAAGAGATTGTGAATGTGAATGGATAAAAGAGGCCGATTGGCCTCACTTGATTAGTTTCTAAACCCTTTCATGATTAACTTAATAATGGCTTTTCTCCCAATTAGCACAAGCCTGACTCTTCCCTAATCTACAACTTAAATAGCTAAAAATAGAAAAGACTGTACTGGTAACTCACAAAATGCATGACTACTGACATTGAAAAGGATGTGGTGTTTCTTGTAGTCATAAATATAATCTAATGAAAAAAAAGAAGTAAAAAATAAAACAAACTCAAGAGTGTGTGTTGTTGCTATAACACAAATTAAAAAGAAAATTTGAAATATTAACACCCAAGGACTTGTTAAATACAATTTTACATTGTTTGCAACCACAAAAGTGTGATTGGGATCTACATCTGCTGTTTGCTGTAATGAATTCTTTACTTGCTTATGAATAAAAGTGTGCAAGTCAGTTCAACTAATGCTAAATTTAAGAGAAAAAGGACATAAAAAACTTGAGAAGAGCCAGGAAAGTATAGATAATTAGAAGAGCCAAAGAAAAATACTGATGATTATTTAAAATAGGAATAAACAGCAATAAATGGAAGAAACACCACTCAAGGGAGGAACTCTGTGGACACCCAACACTCCTGTGCAGCTGCTCTGTTCTCTTGTCAAAACGTGAGCCAAGAAAATAACTCTGGGAGCTATTCTTGACTTTAAATGGGGAATGTAACCCTGGCAATTTATAGGGATGCTCTGTGTTGATTACCACTGCTGGGGAATTTTGAATAACCTAGAGACTGAAAATTCCAGATGCTAAAATTGGCACATATATTTCTACATCAGAAGTATGTTGCACATAAAACACAAATATAGATGATTTTGTTTTTATGTTCATATTTGTGCAATCCATAACTTTGCATTTTAAATCCTTTGGAAAGCTACTGAATTTTATTTTGGAAGATACATGGACTATCATCCTCATTTTTCATTGTCATTATTTGTTTGAAATATGAACCTAGTTTGTAAGTAGAAAGATACTCCATCTATTGAGAGCTTATTATTGACATGTCCTGTAATAAACATAGAAGATGAAATATAATAGGGGATTTCTGGGTCCTTGTGGTATTAGGGGGAAGAGACATGATAGTGATGCAATGGACTCAGAGATGAACCTTGGTCTTGCTGCTTTTTCTCATTAGGAATATTTGTCTTCTCCCTTCTGCCAAATGTATAAAATAACAAGAGTCCCATGGGTGAATGAATTAAAATAAATGAAAATGAATTTTTCTTTGTGAAAGTTACCAAGTGGAAATAAGTAGGATGGCTTTTACACAGGTTGTATTGCTGAAACAAAATGCTTGTATTACAAAGAATTTCAAAAACCAGCAGCACTACAACCAGGTGTGGTGGCGCACACTTGTAATCCCAGCATTTGGGAGGCTGAGACAGGAGGATCCGGGTTCATGGCCAGCCTCAGCTACCTAGTGAGGCACTCTGCAACTTAGTGAGACCCTGTTTCAAAATAAAGAATAAAAAATAGGCCTGGGGGTATAGCTCGGAGGTAGAATGCCCCTGGGTTCCATCCCCAGTATCAAAAAAAAAAAAAAAAAAAAAAAAGCAGCACTACACTGAAGCTCGTGTATTATATAACGTCTTTCAGGAAATTATTTTCTAGAAAATGTCATAGTTACAGTTTAAAAGGTATATACTCTTTTTAATTTCCTCTTCCTTTGCTTCCTAAAAAGAACAATGGCTTTGATTAACTTTTCTTGGGCTCAAAATTCTGGCTCTACCATCTACCAGCTGTGAAAATTGCTTAATTTCTCCCTCCCTATTTTATTCATCCACCAAATAAGGATAATAGCACTGCTTTGCTGTGAAATTGTGACTCTTAAATAAGATGTATCTAGTACAACGTTTAGCATACAGCTGGCGCTCAAAAAATGCTAGTTATTCATTCCCACTGTATTATAGGTATTGGCCTTATCAACATCTTCACATTGCTTCTGCATAAATCTTTGCAAAGAATTCATCTTTAACATCAACTCTTATCCCTTATATAAAATAAAATAATATGTGAGCTAAGAATAGAGACTATCTACTTCAACCTTCAATGGTGTTATATTCTTCAGTGAGGTCTAAATCCCCTCCTGTTGTAAACAGGTCCAGAGGGTGATTGACCTTTTCAGATCACATAGTGGTGAAAGTTATGTTTAGGGTAAGGTCACAGGTCTCTGGGCTCAGTTTTTCTATGCTTTCTGCCACCTCCCTAGAGATATGTTTGCAATTCAGAAATTATTTTTAAAAATTGAGTCTTAACACTTATTTTATATAACTGAAACTTTTTGCTTGTTGAACATCGACTCACATTTGCCCCTCTCCTGTTCCCTGGGAACTGCTTTGCATTCTGTTTCTATGGGTATGACTATTTAGATTCCTCAGATATGTGGAATCAAGCAGTACTGGCCTATGTGGGTTATCTCACTTAGCATGTCTTTCATGTTCATTAATGTCATCATATATAGCAGAATTTCCTTCCTTCTTAAGCTGAATTTTTAAATACATTCATCCACTGATGGGCATTTAGATTTTTTTCAATCTTCAGCTATTGTGAATAATGTCTCAATGAGCTCAGGGTTACAGATATCTCTTCGAGATCCTAATTTCTATTATTTTTGTATAGACTCAGAAATAGAAATATTATCGAATCATAAATAGTTCCACTTTTAATTTTTGAAGGATATCCATACTACTTTTGCAGCAGCTGCACCAATTAAAATTCCCACCAGTAACAAGTGAACCAATTTCTCCACATTCACACAATCTGTGATCTTTTTATTGCTAATAGCCATTTCAGGTGTGATGTAATAACTTATTGTGGTTTTTATTTGCATTTCTCTGATGGTAGGTGACATTGAGCATTCTTTTATGGACCTATTGACCATTTTTATGTCGACTTTTTAGAAATGCCCATTCAATTCTTTTGCCCATTCTATTCAGAGTAAATTTATTAATACGCATATTGTACCTATTAATGGGGTTCAGTGTGACATTTCCATACATATACAGAGCATGTATTGATCATATCCAACCACCCTTCTTCCACCTCCTCCCCCCCACCATACCCTGCAACCCTGTACCTCTCCAAGCTCCTAGTAATTGCTATTCTACTTTCAGGTCAACGTTTTTGTTTGTTTAGTTTCTACATATGAGAGAATATAAGGTACTTGTCTTTCTTTGTCTGGCTTATTTTGCTTAACATAATATCTTCCAATTCCATCTACATTGCTGCACCTTGCAAAATTTCATTTTTTTCTCATGGCTAAATAATACAACATTTTCTTTATTGATTCATCTATTAATGGGTATTGGGGCTACCTCCATATCTTGGCTACTGTGAACAGTGCTGCAATAAATATGGGCATTCAGGTATCTCTGGTAGGCTGATTTAATTTAATTTCTTTTGGGTATACTTCAGGAGTGGGAGAGTTACATTGAATAGTAGTTTTATTTTTAATTTCTTGAGGAATCTCGATATTGTACTCCATCATGGCTGCACTAATTTATATTCCCACCAACAGTGTATAAGAGTTCCTTTCTCCATACCCTTGTCAGCATTTTTTAATGTTTTTTTGTTTTTGTTTCTTTGGTAGTGGGAATTAAACCTAGGGGCATTCTACCTCCAGGCTATACCTCTATCCCATTTTATTTTTTGTTTTTGAAACATCAAGGTCTCTCTAGGTTGCTGAGAGCCTAGCTAAATTGTTGAGACTATTCTCAAACCTGATAACCTCCTGTCTCAGCCTCACAAGTACTGGGATTACAGGCATGGACCACCATTTGTAGTCTTGATTTTCATTTCCCTGAGTATTTTTTGCCCATTTTTAAATTATTTGGGTTTTACTGTGGAGTTTAAAGAGCTGTTTGTAATCTTTAGATATTAACCTCTAATACATGGCTTGCAAATACTTTCTCCTATTTCTTAGGTTGCTTTTTCACTCCATTATTTCTTTTGCTGTGTGAAAACTTTGTACTTTGATGTAGTCCTATTTGTCTGTTTTTGCTTTTAGTGCTGGTACATTAATGTAATATCCAAAAAGTAAATGTCAACACCAATGACATGAAGCTTTTTCCTTTTATGTTTTCTCAACAGTTTTACAGTTTCAGATCTTAAATATAAATCTTGAATTTATTTAGAAATCTGATATACAACATTGTGCCTAAATTTAATAATAAAAAATATTTAAAAGACATAGTAATAAGATATATAAAGTATCTAATAATTTTATGTTGATTATAAGTTAAACAATATTTTCTATATATTAGGTTAAATAAAATAAATTAAGTAAAACAGTAGTCTTTTAGTGGGTTTTTTTTTTGGTAGTTTTGTTTTCTTTCTCATTGAAATATTACTCTTTGCCTTAAAGAAATGTCAAATTGATCCTTGAGATCTTTTTATTTTATTTTTGCTTTGTGCTTGACAGTGTGATGCTTCAGGAACCACTTTCAGACTCAGAGGAAGAATTGCTGACTCACTATCACAATATTTCATTTTTATAGTAGATGAACTCAGAGATGTCTAATTTTTTTTCTTCCCTTTGATGCCTGTCTCCTTGGCTTTGTTTTGATCTCAAAGAATAAAGTTATTTGTGAGAAGAATTCTGGTTCAAAAAAAGCTAACAAAAAAGTCAAACTCCTAAACTGTGACAAGAAGGAAAGGAGAAAAGATACTTTGAAATCAATTGTCTATCTAAATCTATTGAGCTGGCAACTCTCTCTACAAAAGTAGGAGGTAAAACAACCCCTTGGAAAGCGGAGATCATGTCTTTGGGATACCACTGCATTTCTCTAACATAAATAAATAAACCTATTCTCAAACATTGCTCTAAAATTGAAGACAACAATAGAAGACTCCACTTCAGGCTTCAAACGTTTGTTTCAGCTATGTTCCTCTTCTCTTTGCCTTCAAGTACTTCTCAAATTCAAGTATTTGTTTCTTTGTTGATGCTCCATAAATCTCAGAAGCCGCCTCCTCCTCCTCCTCCTCCTCCTCCTCCTCCTCCTCCTCTTTCTTCTTCTTTGTGTGTGGATATTACTAGACATTCCAAAATACCTTTCTTCAGGTTCAGATATTCTTTTTTCAGCTTCATCTAGTTTATTGTTGAGGCTGTCAACTGTATTTTTATTTGACTCATTCAGCTTTTTACTTCAAAGATATTCACTTATTTTTCAAGATCTCTATCTCTTTGCTAAATTTCTCATTAATAACATGAATTGTTTTCCTAATGTCATTGACTTGTCTTTGACTATTTCTTGAATTTCATTGAGTTCTCTTATAATCATTATTTTGAATTCCTTTTCAGGCATTTGGTCAACATACTTTCCTTTGAGGCATATTTCTAGTGAGTTACTGTCTGCCTTTGGGGGTAACATGTTACCTAGTTTTGTCATACTTTGTGTGTCCCCACCTCAAGACTTTTCCTGATAAATGTATTTATCTTCTAAGAGTACAACCCTCATGACTCAATTGTATCAACTCTGAACATTAATTACTTGAGTTCTTCAAGGGACATTCTATATCTAATCATAACATTCCACTCCTAGCTCCTCAAGAACTCTTACTCATTTCAGAATGCAAAATGAATTTAGTTCATCTCCAAAAGTTCCCAAAGTCTTAAGAGTTCCAGCATTACTCAAAAGTCCCAAAGTCCAAAATCTCTTCTGAGACTAAAGGTAAACTCTTGACTGTGAGCCCCTATAAAAATAAAAAGCAAGTTCCATACGTCCAATGTATAATGGCACAGAGTAAATATTCACATTTCAAAAGAAAGGACCAAAACAGCATTGAAATCCAGCAGGGCAACCATTTGATGCTGTATCTCTACTCTGGCATTTGGGGCACATGGTGGTGAGATGCAATCTCCATGAAGCATGGCAGTCCCATCCCTATGGCCTGGTTGATTGAAATGGGCAGCATAATGGCTCTTCTAGTCTGCCTCCATGGCTCACAACTGGCAGCCTTTCCTCAATGTTCCATGTTTCTGGCATTTTTAAATCTCAAAGGCTTTTCCTGAAACCTTGGTTTCACATTCACACCCTTCACAGAGTTCCCCAATTGGGCCTGCTTGCAGGGATTCTGAACCTGCTACATGTTGTTTGGCTTCCCAGACCTTCCTTTGAAATCTGGGAGGAAGACTCCATGATCCCTTTTTACCAGCAAATGCAGCATTACATGAGCACTGAGATTGAGCAGGAAAGGTAGTCACACCCTCTTTAATTACCACTACTGGGCCCTTTTCAGTCACAATTTTTGGTCCTGCTTCTATCATGGCCACCACTTCCTCTTCCTTTTCATCCATCTTACTTTCTTCTACAATATCATCTCTCTGTTCCCCAAGTTTACACATGTCTTTCTGGCCAAACTGCAAATCTATAAAGTCTCTCTTCTTTGTTTTCTCTCCCAACATTCACTGCACAACCCACTGAACACAGACATTAACATCTATAATGCAGTCTGGATTCTTTGTTGTTTTGAGATTTCCTCTGCTAGCTTAATTGATCCATCATCTTTAAATTCAGCCTCATGCAAAGTTTTAGGACACCAGTAAAATGTGGATAAATTCTTTGCCAGAATGTTACATGTGTGGCTCCTACCCCATTTTCCTATGGAATCTGTTTGCCCTTAGACATCTCCTGAGCAGAGTCTCTATCATCCTCCTTTCTAGCCGCATTCTGTTCTCCAACTTCTTCTCACAAACCAGTTCCAAAGACTCACAAAACAAAGTCAGATAGTGACTCCACTGCTCTCATACTAATTCCTGTCTCAGTCAACATTTTCACTGCTGTAACACAATAAGCCTGAGAACACACAACTTAGAGGAAAGAATATTTATTTGATCATAGTTTTTGGAAATTTCAGTTTTATTCTATGTCAGGCCGGGTCTGCAGAGCTCAGGGCATGTGGGAAGCAGAGAGAAGGAGAGTGCAATTCTTCTTTCATATTATGGAAGCCAGAATCAGAGAGAGAGAGAAAGGGAGAAAGGAGAGAGCAAGGGAAGGGGGACTATACATGATCTCCACCCTCAAATCCTCATCTGATGAATTTATTTACCACCCAATAAATTTGTCACTATGAATTTATCCTCTGATAAGATTACAACCCTCATGCCTTAATTATTTCAACTGTATACATTAACACATGAGCTCTTCAGGTGACATGCTATAACCATAAGAGTAGGTTATGTTGGCTTCGGTTCCAGTTGCCCTCCAGGTATAGTCACCTTGTAGATTCTTTGGTTATAATTGATGGCTTTGGGTGTATGGCAGTGGAGTCAGACAGACCTTCTGTCTCCAGGGTCCATTGAGGGTGGGGGTATGTTAGTGACCCAGATGGTTGTGACACAGCAGTGGCAGAGGATCTGATGGGCCAGCAGAAGCAGCATGGAGAAAGAGTAGAGCATGAATCACATGCCCTTGGGCCCACTTTATCTCAAGCTGACCAGTAACAAAGGAAGACAGGAAGCATGGGACTCATGCCCTAAGGCACAGCCATAGTTCAGGATCCATGGCAAGCTGGTTGTGTGACTCTTTGCCCTCATAATTCACTGGAGTGCAGAGGATGGGCTCTTGGAACTGTAGGAGAGGCAATGCAAGTATCTTCTCAGAAGCACAGCTATGCTGTGGATTCCAGGTAACTCTCCTTACTGGCCACAAGCCTACAAGTTTTACTAGCTATGATAGTCTGCATCCATGGTGATGAGACTTTCCAGTTACCTTTTCCCCTTCAATGGGAAGTCCTATAGCCAAGGAACTATGCTTTCAGTAACCTGTGAGCTTTATTTCACTCTCTATGCAACTGTTTTTTATTCTTTATTTTGGAAGAGGGTCTCACTAAGTTGTGGAGGGCCTCACTAGGTAGCTGAGGCTGGCTGCGAACCCGGATCCTCCTGTCTCAGCCTCCCAAATGCTGGGATTACAAACATGCACCACCACACCCAGCTTATATGGAACATTTTATGTGGTGTTAAAGGTAAAGTTTAGACCATATTTTGGAAAAGACCAATCAGTGGGATTAATGGTTTATCACTTATTAAAAAGTAAGCTCTGTGAGATCAGAGACTGTCTTATTCTTGGCCATACCACCAACACTTAACTGTATTTAACAAATAGTAAATGATTGATATACTTTTCGATTAATAAGTTTTGACTCTGCCAAACTTTTTCCACTATTCATCTAATGGTAAAGAAATACTAATGGAGGAATCCTGGTGCTCACCGCCTGGTATAAGAAAGGCTCAGGAAGGCTAAATTGAATCTGGTTCTATTGCTGGTTTGTACTCTGGTAATCACACAATAATCATGTTCCTCAATTTCCTCATCTGCAAAATAGAGTTGGTTCCAGAGGAGTCTTTCTAACATAAGTACAGATGGACCCCATTTTAGACTGATATGCCAAGCTATCAGTCTAAACATTAGTAAACTTATTCCCAAATCCCAGTACATTAACACAGCTTGTTTCTCATCCGTGCTTCATGTCTATCAGAGATTTCCAGGGATCACTGCTCCACAGAGTCACTTAAAGTTCTAGGATGATGTAGGCTACATCTTCTCCATCATGGATACCTAGCTTGAATATGTGCCATCCTTATTACTGCAGCAGAAAAAGAAGTATTGAAAACATGTGTGTTTTTTACCATAAAAATTCATATATCCCATCTTAACTAAAAAGAGAAAAATATAAAGATGAATGGTGGAATCTCTTGGTGTCCTAAATCCCATTATTGGGCTGGTGAATTCATCCCCAAACTGCTATAGATATTGGTTGCTAACAGCTCATAGTTGCCTCCATTCTCTTTAGAATTGCTCCTAACTAAATGGAAGTCATCTGCCTGGGAAGTTCTCCCCATTGCCCAGGGAGAGCACAAAATGACTGACACTGGTATACAGACATCAGGCCCTTTGACTCAAAGTAAGACAAACTCTATGTTGAAGGTCATGCTCTGGACCTTCCCAGGGGGCCAACATGAAGGTGGACTCCAGCTGAGATTAGAATCATGATTTTTTTTTTCTCCAAACTTTCTAACTTTTCCCATTCCAGTTTCTCCTGAGAGTTCTCTCTCATTAATATGCATAAAAATCTTCACCTCAGGCTCTATTTCTAGGAAACACAATCTACAGAACCCAACCTAAAAAAGCATAGACCGTACCCCAAGGATGGGATTCTGGCATAATATCATTGATGGCTGTATAGTAATTAACACACCAGCACTAATGGCAGGTGGAGTATTGCTGGTGTCTGGTATTCTGGGTAGCAATCCAATCACTAAGATTTTCACCTGTGGTACACTGGAATGGACTATAGGTAGAATGGGATGCACTTGCAGGTGTATTTGTCTTTTGAGAGGTATAGAGGCAATTGTAGATACAAGGACTTTTAATTGTCTAAATGCTGTTAATTGCCACTGATGCACTGAAGAGAGGAAATGGCAGGTTTAGCTCTATTAACTAGTAGCATAAAATCAAATGTGAGAATTAGAGGCCTCTTTATCCACATTTAAATGTACTTTCATCTCTTAGCTGTTGGCAGAAAGAGCCAACTTCTAGAGACAATACTTATAAGAGTGGCAGAATATCAAAAAAGCTGAATTATCAACCTGGGAAAGTCTCTGATGAAACACTCTAGACTCTGATAAGGAAGGAATGGAAATCTGAAATTTGTGATGGAGATATTTGGGTAGATATATGTATCTACCAGTATTGCCACAGCTATAATTTAAAAGACTTGACCATGTAACTTAAAGGAAGGAAGATTTCATGGTTTAAGGGTTCAGTTCAGGTGAGGTCAGGGATATGGTTCTCAGGGTATGGCGGCAGGAAGCAGAGAAAGGAAGAGGGCAAGGATTTGCTGCTTATACCATGGAGACTGGAAGCAAGAGGGAGAGTGAGAGGAGAAGGAGGCCACACATAATGCACAAGGCTGCAGCCACAGAGACCCACCTCCAGCCACAGCCTACCGTCCTTGGCCAATGGATTTATCCACTGCTGAGATGACAACCCTCATGACTCAATTACATTAACTCCAAACACCAATTTATGAGCTTTTCAAGGCACCATTCTATATCTAGCTTTCAGATTTCCTGAAACCTCTGGACCTATAGAACTGATTCACTCTCCTTTGTTAGAAAATAAAGGCTCTTGCCTTGCTTGAAGATATTGCAGAGACCTGACCTGTGGCTTCTGCCTAATAAGGCAATGCTCATCCCCTCAGCATCTGCTCTCACTTCTATTGTCCACAAGACCTCTAAGTAGAATATGTTTTTGACATAATGTGACAAGACAAAGATTTAAAGGGACCTAAGGTTATTAACTTGAGTAGGTGTACACTGAGAAAGGGGGATAATGAGTTATTTAGAAATATGTTGAATTGAGCATTTGTTTTGACACTGATACCAAAAGACCCAAGGACCTATCATGGCCTTCATTATAGTGGCATGTGGTAGTCCTGTAATAAATAGAGCCATTGCCCAGATCTATCCCACAGTACATCATTGGATGTACCAGGTTGTCATTTTCCTGGTTTCTGACCATTTAGGAGAACAAATATTCTTAGCCATTGGCAAAATCCACATATTGATACCCTAAAAATATTTATAGTGGCAAAGGCCAAGGAGCAGGGGTGATAATCTATATCATTTGTCACAATTAATTTATTAATGTAGTTCTTACAAAAATGTGGATATATATATAACAGGAAGGACTATCAAAGCTAATCAAGTGTAGCTAAAATTTCAATGACTGTGCCAAGTGTGGTATATTTACAAGAGAAGATCAATACAAATTCTAGTTGCAGATGATACATATTGACCTGAAAAAGCATTCTTTTCCAGAAAAAAAATCAAATTTCATTTATACACAGTGATGGGGGAAAGCCTAAGCTGGGTTCACAGGTGTGTTGTCTTAACATGTGTATGCAAACTGAAAATGAGCTGCTAGTGCACCATGCTCCACCCAGACCTGGTCCTAAAAGACTGATGAGTGAAAATCCCCCACTGGGAGAAACTTTGACCAGTACTTCTGGTTATCCACTTTGAGAGGACAAAAAATACCCTATGGTAAGGGTAGATGTTGACTCATAAATATTATAAATATCTTATCTGGTTGGTTAGGAGCTTGGGAAAAGCAGGATTTGGTTAAAGACAAAGAAGAGTTGGGGAGAAGCATTTAGAGGGATCTTTGCATTGCAGGTTAGTGTTTACAAGAGAACATTTACCATGAAGAGGAACTAAATACCATCAGCAGGATGACTTGGGCAGTAGATGGCAGCCAGCATCTGTTCTTGCCACCTCAGTGCTGGTACAAGGGGCTTTCCCTAGAACAAAGAACCAATCCTGGTAGAGATGAAAGCCATGCAAGGTCCCAAGGATCATGGATTCTCGCTCACAAAGGCTGATCAATTTCTGTCACCATTGACGGTCCCATACACTAGCAACACAGCAATGCTGAGAATATTGCATCATTCTTCCAAGACACCAGTCATTTGCTGGCAAGTTAATTACATCAGAACCCTTCTGTATTACAAGGCAATGTTTCAATCAGACTGTCAGTCAACTATTAGTCCCTGACCACACTTCTCCAGCTAGCAACACTCCAAGGGCTCAGAGAATTCATCTAAGTTTCAAACCCCACATACTGCTGCCATAAAGACAAACTTTTTGGCAAAAGATGTGCAGTGGTGGCATGTAGTCATGGAACCTATTTATTGATCCCACAATATACTGGACAATTCAGAAGCTTTTAGCTTGATAGGGTAGTTGACAGTCCTCTTGAGGTTCATTTGAAGCTCTTACTTGATAAGGTACTTTGTGAGGATGCAATATGACACAATATGATTTAATATCTGTTGGTTTATAGTATGTACAACATTTGTAAGGATGCAAGTGCAGTATTACTTAATATCTGTTGTTTTATAGTATGTTGATGGTGCTCTTAATTGTAGATATATACCTACATACTATAAATGTGTTTATAGTATGTAGACACACATACTATATATAGTATGTACATCTGTATACTATGAATCAACAGATGTTAAGTAATGCTCTGTCTTCCATATCAGTAAGTAGAATGTAAGGTCTGAGAGTCAAGGGGTAGATCACAGGAGTGCTCAAAGGAGCACACCTACCACCAAAGAACAACTTAATGAGAAAGTTGACAGGGTCAACTTGGCTGGTAGATGGAAGCCAGTGTCTGTTCTTGACAACTCAGTCCTTGTGTCATGGAGTCTAGAACAGAGAAGACATGAAATACAAGCCACCACGAAGGGGCATACAGTGTCTAGGTTCCCTCTTGAAGGTGGTTCAGCTGCTGAATGTCTCATATTCAGGTTTTGAATGTCTCATATCGAAGTAGCAGGCCCACCCACTCTCAGATACCCATCCAGGGAATGTTTGTTTCCTTACTCCTTCTTTTAGACTCTATGGGTACAGTTCTCAAAGATCAGATGCTTACATTAGGAGACACAGGGAAAATCCCACTAGATTTAAAGTTATATCTTATCCCTTATCACTTTGGGCTCCTCAAGACAGTAGACTATCAGACAATAATCAGTTTCTACCCTGTCAGGGATTACCAGCCTATTCATCATGAAGAGATAGAGCTACCACTCTTTAGCAAGCAGGGTGATTTGCTTTGTAGTTCCACAGCCAATTTACTATAAAAAGCAAACTGAGTAACCATAGGCAGATAAAGGCATGGGAACTATGGCCTCAGATGTCACAAAGCAAGATAATTATTCCAGAAGTGCTAGCCTAGGGAAAGGGAGGTCTAGAAATGGTAAGAGAGGAGATAGAAAATGAGGGAGGAGGGACACCCTAATGCACATGATGTACTTTCACAAATATATCAAAGTCAATCACTAACCTGAACTTGAGAAGGAGGGAGGGCAAGGGAGTGGGGCGGGAATTGGGGAAGGGTTAAATGAGAAATGTGTGCATGTATGCCTTTATCAGCTTGTACCTAACAAAGATGTATGATTACAATGCACCAATTAAAAAAATAAAATTAAAAAAGAAAAAGAAGAAAATGAGTATCTCAGCAACAGGAGCTGAGGCCATTTTCTTAATGGTCCTTTTTTGGTAAGTTTTCCCAGAATATTGGTCATTCAGAAACCTAGAAAATCTGTGCCTGGAAGGAGTTAACTTGAGAAGGAAATGGATCTGAGCATTGAAAGACAGGTATTTTGGAGGGCCTTAATGATGCTCTGCCCAGATTCACACCCTCCAGGTCTCACACCTTAGCAACTGTTGGCAGCTCAGAGTTATTTCTCTTCTCTTGATAGGAACAATCATAATTGCTGTAGGGGACAATTTGCAGCTCACATTGACATTGGATAAACTGGTAGAACTCCTCAGGCTCCACAGCTTCTAGTGAAACCAGACTAGTTTTAGCTGGTATCTAGAGGAGCCCACACCCTGGCTTAGCTCCTTACCCTGCCCTCTCTATTCTCACTCTGCTTCTCCTGAAATGGCTTCCTCAATATATCATTTGCATAAGTCTCTAGCTTTGTGGTTTTGTTTATAGGAAACTTCATCTAAGATAGGAAGAAATGGATCATTTGGTGGACTGTACTTTCTCAACCATAGACTCCTAGAAAAGGAAAACATTTCTTCTAGATTCTCGTTAGCCAAAATTACTTATATTTTAAAACAAAAGATGCTCAGATGTAAAAGTACTTCTAGATTCTTTAGGTGATTAACTTTAATAAAACTATAAAGGCAGAACAAATATACTAATTAAATTAACCAAAACAAAACAAACAAACAAACAAAAAGGTTAAATTTACAACATGTAATGTGGCACATTATTTTCTTTTATTCACAAGCTAAATTCGGATGTTGAGTTTAAAAACAGAAAGATGTAGCCACAGGCAGGGACTACATATTTAGCCTGTTTTGTATCTTAACCTTGACAATCCAAATTCAGAGCATGCTACTGTTGTGAAAGTACCATATAAAATGTCATTTAATAGCTTCAAGGATAATAATTTCAACTAAAAACCAGGTAGCGAACAATTCTTTAACAACAATTGTACAAAATTATCCATAACTTTTCTCAGAGCTTCTTAAAACTTTCTGATTTGGTAATAAACATTATGGGTTTATTGAAATTTGTTTTAAATGGTATTGAACTAAAATTTGCAGAACTCAGAAAATAAATAAACCAGCTTTAGGAGACTAGTACTCCACTGGATTTTAAGGTATTGGCTTTTTTTTTTTTTTTCCTTTCTAAGCAGAAAAGTTTTGTGGATGAAATTCACTCATGGCTTAAAATAGTTAAACAATATTTTTTTCTTTTAAGAAAGAAAAATCCTAGCCGGGCGTGGTGGCGCACGCTTGTAATCCCAGCATTCGGGAGGTTGAGACCGGAGGATCCGGGTTCGCGGCCAGCCTCAGCTACCTAGTGAGGCACTCCACAACTTAGTGAGACTCGGTTTCAAAATAAAGAATAAAAAATAGGGCTGGGGGTATAGCTCGGAGGTAGAACGCCCCTGAGTTCAGTCCCCAGTACCGAAAAAAAAAATCAATATTAAAGAAAGAAAAATCCTGAGCTAATTAAATCTCAATAGCAATTTGTATTAATTAGCAAAAAAAATGAAGAATAAAAATATCCACTCCATTTCAAGTGGCTCTTTGAAGGAACAACTGAGAGAAAAATAATGTGACTCTTTTGATTTGGCATTTCTGAAGGTGAATGTTACCTTGATGCCTTTTTTTAAATAAACAAATAGTTCAAAAAGTAGGAGAAATGCCATTTAACAGGCAATTTCTCATCTGTGTATTAATTTCCTACTCTAGAATATTAAAGTGAATTTGGATCAATAGAGCATTGTGGAAATAAATTATTTCAATGCTTTTATTTCTTCTTAAAGTAAACTTGTGTATAGCTGAGAGCCACTGGACTTGCAATCTCTGCAGAAGTTTTTCTTCATTTAATTTTCTCTGCATCAAATCTTGTTGCTTCATGCATCAACTAGATCTAGCCTCTCACTTGTTATCTCAGAGGCAGAACATTTATAAAAATAAAATTGGCTTTAGAGGTCTATTCAAAGTTTATGAGATTTTTAAACTACCTTAGGCTTTAAGAGTGTTATCAGAGCTAAATGAAAAGTAGCATAAGATATGATTTGAAGGAAAGAAAAATATTGATCACAAGTATATAAAAAATGCCATCTGTTAGGTCTAGCTAGTGATTGTGGTATGACTCAAGAGACCACAGGGGCATTCTACCTCTAGTGCACACCCCTCCCAGCCCAATTTTATCTTGAAATACAGTCAAAGTTACCATGCACTGGCCTTGAATCTGTGATCCTTCTGTCTCAGTGTTCCAAGTACAGGGATTATAGGTATGCACCACTCTTTCCTTCCTTCCTTCCTTCCTTCCTTCCTTCCTTCCTTCCTTCCTTCCTTCCTTCCTTCCTTTCTTCCTTCCTTCCTTCCTTCTGTTCCTTTGTGCTGGGATTGAACCCAGGGACATTCTATCTCCAAGCTACACCACAGCCCTTTTTATTTCTTTTTATTTTGAAACAGTGTCTAAGTAGCTGAGGGTCTCAGTAAATTGCTTAGGCTGGCCTTGAACCAGTGATCTTCCTATCTTAGTCTCCTAAGTACTGGGATTACAGATGGTTCCCATTGTGCTCAGCTCTGCACTTTTCTTAGAACACTGTGATGACAAAATTACACACATAGGGTATGACAGAGATAGGACAGAAACCAACATCTCTGAGTACAAATGTGTTCTGTTTGTAATCACAACAGATAAACTGAATTGCTCCATTCTAGAATATTCTCTAATACGGAACCTCTTATTTCCCAAAGATAGTGGATAACTGAGATAATTTTGTAGGGTAAGTATTTGATTACTCTATTTCCTGATTGGAGGAGGTTTTAACATTTGACTCATTAATTGTCGAATTCTATCAAGAGGGTCACTTTCTGAGACTGTCTTAAGTATCATTCAGCCTCAAAGCAGGGGTTATGTAATGACTTCTTAATGCTGCTTGGAATTTATAATTTTGTAATCTGAGCATTTTTCAACTCTCTGCCTTTGTCTACTTGTTAAGAGCTTGAGCATGACATTCAGCAGGGTCCTGATATATTATATATGATATATGATATATACTATATATTATATATGATATATATTATATATTATATATGTATGTATATATGATCAAAATATCTGTCATCATTAGTGAGGAAAGGCATGTTGATGATTGCTACCATGAATAAAGAGACATTTCCCCACAAAGTACAAATACAGCCTTAGTAAATAAAAACCCTGATTTCAATTTTACCGTGCTTTACATTCTTTGGTTATGTATGTCTCAGGTCCAGAGAATATCAAGGCTATTGGGACCTTAATCAAGTTATTTCACTACACTTACTGTACTTCCTCATTTGTAAAAATAATTAAGTTGAATTAGAAATCACTGAAATTTTCTTCTAAACTTAGTATCCTACCACTCTATTTAATTGAAATGATATATTCACTTTTCTGAGTTAAAAAGCACTCTTTATATTGTTTTCCAATAATCCAAGCCATGGTTTCACCTTTGCATCAGGCTTCGTTAGGGGGCATTCTAAAACATAATGAAAGATGCTCTCTCCCAACAAAACCTGACCAAAAGCCAGAAAAAGAAGCAAGACCTACTTTGCCATGTGTCACGCAATTAGACAGAATTCAGATTTCTAGTTACTTAGAGTAGTACATATAAGAGTCACGCAGGCCATGTATTATCTCTGTGTTCTTTTTCATACCTTTGACCTCTTTTGCTATTTAGAACATTTTTTTTCCAAATTGTGAGACATCTTTTGCACAAACTGTGTCCAGGGGCCACATTTTCAAGCTGTATTTTCCTGAAGAACCAGACACTTTAACTACTACACCATGCCTCTCAGCTGTGGAATCTATCATCAGCTTCAAAACCTGGAATAAATGGGTTTTTAGATCCCTGTCCTATCCATACCCCACAAGTTCCAGGCATCCATTTCTCTTAGAGGTGATTCTATGACAGGAGAAAATGAGCAACAAGCTCAAGTATTCAATGCCTATGATCATAAATCCTTTTAATATTTTAGAGTAATGTGTCCTATTAATTTTGAGGGAGTGTTCTGTTTCTATTATAAGTGGAATTCTTAAGAAGTCAGAGAGGCTATTATTGATTCAATAAATATTTATTGAATTTCCAGTCTTTGTAGGGCCTTTTACTAGGTATTGGGGATACCAAGATCAAAGATACTATCCTGGAGTTCATAAGAGGTCATAGAGAAGGTCATAGAGGTTCTAGAGAAGGACACGAGGAAGTACAGTAATATCACAATACATTGTCATAGCATCATGATGGAGATAAGTATAAGATAGTTGGTAAGCACATGAAAAAGACACCAGAACAGAGAGAGATCTGGAAGATTACAAAGGAGGGTAGGCTTTGAGCTGGATTCTTAGAGAAGAGTAGTAGTTATCCAGACAAAAGAAGGGGGAAATGGAATTGAGCAAAGAAAGAGACAGTTGCAAAGGCACTGAAAAGAAGAGCTTACAAAATTACACATAACTTCTTATTGATTGAACATTGGGATCCAAGTTTCAAATTCAGAAAAAAATTGGATCCATTTTCTAGAATTTTTCCTAATCCAAGTTTGGATGAGATTTGGTCTTTTAAAAATTAGGAGCACAAAGTGAAACATTTTACCAAAGTCTTTTTGGCACTATCTGGAGATGGATGACACCAGTGATTTGCCAACTCCTCTTTCCAAGGACTCTTAATTGGAGGAACTCTGTGCCTTCTCCTCTCTCCCAACCCAAGAATCAAATCTTTCTCTCTAGTCATCTCTTAGTCATTCACCCTGCCTTATGCCCTATCTGAATCTTCATCTTTGTGGGCTGGAACAAGCTCTAATGACATGACTAATTAAAAAATTATTTAAGTCAATGATACCAAATAAAATATCAATATATTATCTTTTATACATAACCTCTCATAAAATTATAACTAGTGTCATATATCCAAAAGAAAATTTTAATTTGTTAAGGTAATACAAATTTTGCATATAAGAAAGTATGGGAGAAAATATATGTTTTTATTGGTGTATGATAATCTCACATCATAATGTAAATCATGTTAACAGTGACATACAGGTATATAGTATTTAGTGGCCCCCTCCCCTGGCTCCCTCCTCATCCCCCCTTCCCCAAATGGAGTACTGAGATTGACATTGGTGTTTTCACATATGTACGCAAAGCCAATGGCAATAATCACTTCAATGATCCCCACTTGTAACCCTCCCCTTTCCCTATACCATCTCCTGGGCTCCACTGAGGTTTCTCCTCCATTATCTGGAGTCCCCCTGGTATCTCAATTACTCCCTTGCTTGAGCATATTAGAGAAAACATATGACCCTTCACTTTCTGTAATTAGCTAATCTCACTTAACAATGTTCTCCAGGTCCTTCCATTTTCATGCAAATGACATTATTTTGTTCTTTTTTATTGCTGAGTAGAATTCTATTGTGTGGCTATCTTAGAATTTTGTAATCTATTCATTTGTTGATGGATACTTAGGTTGGTTCCATAATTTGGCTACTGTGAATTGCACTGCTATGAACATGGATATGCATACATTACTGTAGTTCTCTGATTTCCACCCCTTTGGAAAGATACCCAGGTATGGTATAGCCAGATCATATGGTGGATCCATTCCCAGTTTCTGAGGAATCTCCACACTGATCTCCATAGCTGATGAACTAATTTGCAATCCCACCAACAGTATAGAAGAGTTCCAATTTCCCCCACATCCTTGCCAACATTTATTGTTTTTTGATTTCTTGATGATTGCCATTCTGATTGGGGTTAGAAAGAATCTCAGTATGGTTTAGATTTGCATCTTCCTGGTTGCTAACGATGTTGAACATTTTTTCATGTATTTATTGGCCATTTGTATTTGTTCTTTCTACCTTCTATGTTCATCAATGATATTGGTCTGTAATTTTCCTTTCTTGAGGGATCCTTATTCACTTTTTGTATTGAAGTGATACTGGCCTCATAGAAGGAGTTTGGAAGAATTCTATCTTTTTCAATTTCACAGAATAACTTGTGAAGTGTTGAGTTTAGTTCTTCTGTAAAGGTTTTGTAGAAATCAGCTGGGAGTCCTTCTGGATCTGGGCTTTTCTTTGTTGGAAGGCTTTTTAATTGCTGTTTTTATTTCTTTGCTTGCTATTGGTCAGTTTAGTTTTTCTATATCTTCTTGTTTCAATTTAGGTAGGTTGTATATGTCTAGAAATATTGTGATTTCTTCCATGTTTTCCAGTTTATTGTAATATAAATTTTCAATGATGATTCTCTGGGTTTCCTCACTGTCTGTGGTGATGTCCCCTTTTTCATTTCTGATTTTAATAATTTGGGCTGATTCTCCCTTTTGGTTAGTTTGGCTAAGGGTTAATCTTTTCAAAGAATAAGCTTTTATTTTTTGATCCCTTGTATTTTTTGTTCTCTATGTCTTTGATTTCTGCTCTGATTTTAATTATCTCCTGCCTTCTATTGGCTTTCAGGTTAGACGGTCTTATTTTTCTAGGTCTTTCAGGTGTATCATTAGGTTGTTTATTTGGTGACTTTCTGTTTTTCTTATGTGGCCACTCAGTAGTATAAATTTTCCTCTTAACACTGCCTTCAAAGTATACCAAAGATTTTGATACATTGTGCCTCTATTTTCATTTAATTCTAGGAATATTTTATTTCTCCCTTTATTGCTTTTCTAATCTAATCCTTATTCAAACGTGTATTCTTCAGTCCCCATGTATTTATGTAGTTTCTTTTGGTCTTCCTGTTGTTGACTTATACTTTCATTCTATTGTGATCTGAGAAGATGCAGGAAATTATATTACATTTTTTTAATTTGCTGATACCTGCTTTGTGGCCCAGAATGTGGTCTGTTTTGGAGAAGATTCCATGAGTATCTAAGAAGAATTTGTAGTTATCTCCTTCTGGCTGAAATACTCTGTATATGTCTATTAGGTACATTTGGTTTGTAATATTCTTTAGGGCTGAAGAGCCTTTACTTATCTTTGTCTGGAAGATTGATCTAGTGGTATGAATGGTTTGTTGAAGTCTCCTAATATTATTGTATTTGGATCTACTTGTGGCCTGATGTCCTCAGGAGTTTGTTTTATAAAAGTGAGTACACCATAAATGTTTACTATCATTATATCTTTTTGTTGGATTGTTCCTTATATTAATAGAAAATGACCCAATTTGTGTCTTCTGATGTGTTTTAGCTTAAAGTCTGTTTTGTTGGATACGAGTCTTGCTACTCCTGCTTGTTTTCTACCACCATTTGCATGGCATATTACTTTTCATCCTTTAACTTTTAGCATATGGATATCCTTTAACTTTAGCATATTTTAGCTGACTGTGATGCAGATAATTATGCTTTCCCAAATGCAATACTACTCATACTTCAAGAATGATTTAGCATTTGTATTTCAAAGTCTCAGTTACTCTAGCACTATTCAGGTTTAGCTATGTATCTGTAACTCCATTAGAGATCTCTGTTGTGCTTAGTCTCTTGTTCAGCCAGATTCCTACTGTAAATATTTGTCAGGAAAGATAAATAGATAATATTCTCCAGGAGCCTTTCCTCCTCTAATAGTATCTTTCTCTCATTATGACATGGAAACAAAATTTGGAATAACTATAGAATTCCCAGTCCCAATTATTTCTTCTATATTTTTTTCTTAATAGGAACTTGTGAATTTTTCTTTTTAAGTTTATGCACACAATAATTTCATCAGAAATATCTAGGTGTGTATTTCTTCACTAGCCTTCCTAGATTAAAGGAGCTTCATCAATTTGCCAAATAAATTCATCTCGAAGAATGTTTTTTTATTATTTTGAATTTTAGATATTTACAACAAATTCAAAAAAATTTTCTCAAAAATATTTCACTTTAAGTATTCCTCAATTTATTTTATATAAAACATGGAATATACTTAATAGTAATGCCAGAGGTATAAAAATCCAAGAAGGATTAGGTCTTATTCCATACTAATTCCATAAAAACATCAAATAAAAATTTTCCTAGTATGTACATGTTGCAAAATATTCTTAAACTACATTATAATTCTAAAATTAATAATTGGACTCCCATAGCAATGGTAACAAAGAATAATGAATATGCTAAATTTTGTGCCAATGCCTCCATGAGTCATAATAAATCTATGCTTGAATTTTAAATAATTGCATTTTAAAAAGGAAAGTGAATGATAGAAATAAAGGTCTAGTATTCAAATGGAAAGGAAGTTGATTAGCATGATAATGCTCTACAGAAAGAGTATTTTTGTATCACTTAATTAGATATAGGTTTCCTTAGAAATTGACTATTAACAATCACATAACTTAAATGAGAGAAGTTCACTGGATTCTACAATTTCATTCCTCAGTTATCCCTGCCTCACAGCTCTGTCTCTGGGCCTTACATTTAAAGTTCCTGATATTTATCTGTCATTCTGTCAAATATTCTTAAATATGCTGCCAAGGGGGAAAGGTGGAGGATTTTCTCTACTTTAAGCACTGGTAATTAATTGGGAAGTACACAAAACCTGTTTTGATTTCCCCAAGCTATTTATTTCTACATTATTTACCTTCTCCTACAGACATCTAGTACTCTTATGCTCTCTTTCATAGGAAAGAAATACCTGTTTTCATCTCTGATTTATAGACATTTCAAACACTTCAAATGTCAGCAAGTGATTATATATATATATAATATATATATAAAATATATATATAAATATAATATATATAAAATATATATAAATATATGATATATATATAAAATATATATAAATATATATATATTATATATATATAAAATCCCTCATGACCTGTTGGGGTCTTAACCCGGCCAGAGAGACCTTGCCTCTAGATGGCACCTGGCAGAGTGCCAGGAGTGCTGCAGGTGGTAACATCCTAGGGCTGCGCCACGCCAGAGCGCATGCACCAGCACGCCCAGCTCGTGGCTGGCCCAGGTGAGAGCTGTATGTGGGCACCTCGTGGCCCAAGCCCTGTGTGGCTTTAAGAGCCTCCACCTCTCGCCCGAGGTGGTGGTTGCTGGGAGGTTGGTTGGTTGCTGGTGGTTGGTGGGTTGCTGGTGGATGGTTGGTTGCTGGAGAGAGAGGTTGTTGGGGGTCTGTTGGAGAGGTACTATTGCGAGGAACGGCTATGGAGAACGAGGGTGGGGTGAAAGAGATGACTGCAGTTAGAGAGACGGTTACTGTCAGGGTTAAGAGAACGATTACTGTTACTGTTACTGTTACTGCTTGGGTAACGAGAGAGAGGTATAATAAAGAGAAGTTTGAACCAGCAACATTCAGTTATCATCTCCATTGGGGCCTCACGGTTGAGGGTCTGGCGTGGGGGATGATAATTACCCATAGAAATAACACCAATATTGGCCACTGTTGATTGTCTTAAACTGTGCTCCATTTCTCTGAATATGTCAGATAGGCTTATTATTGGATAGAAGCTCTGCCCTCATTCATTTAATATTCAAACATTTTCTGAATGATTGGCATGAGGCAGGGTCTGTGCTAGGCACTTAGGCGTTAACTGAACTGACATTTGTGCCATGCGTAACCCATCCCTGGTGCTGGCACATTTCATTTACTTGAATATTTTTGCCTTGCCTTATCTACCAAAGAACTGATGCTTCTTTGAATGGATACAAGCCTCAGAAGTGCAGGAAAAATAAAAGGCAGACACGTAGGACAAAGATCCAGGAAGAGGGTTGTAAGGTGCTGTGGCCTAAGTGTTTGTATCTCCACAAAACTCATATGTTGACATTCTAACCCCAAGGTGACAGTCTTAGGAGGTGATGTTGGCTGAGCCTTCGTGATCAGGAAAGGGCCCTCATTCAAGAGAATACAAATAGCTTGACCCTTCCACCATGTGATGACAAAGCACCAATGAACTAGGATGTGAGCCTTCACTAGACATCAATTCTGGCTGCATCTTGATCTTGACCTTTCCAGCCACCAAAGCTGTGAGAAATAAATGTCTGCTGTTTGTAAGCCACGTCATTATGCCATTTTGTTTTTGTAGATCAAGTAAACTAAAACATGGGACATTAGGAGCAGGGATTCTGGAAGTATGTGCATGTGGGTGGGTGGGTGGTGGCTCAAACTGTCCAAAAGAGGAGGCAGTTCAGATCAGTGCTGGAAGTTACAGGCTAATCAAATAAAAGATTCTAAAGGAATAGTGTTGTGTCTGAAGCTTTTGTTGAGGATGGGGAGAAATAGGCCTAATACAGATGGAGACTAAGGTACAGAGCTAAGGCTGGAGTTGCACAGATCCAGCTAGCTGATAGACTTTTCTGCTATAGAGAAACAGGATTGACCCTGAACCGGCCTAGAGTAATCTTTAATATGCTGATTCTCAAGGAAATGATCAATAGCTTCTGGATAGGTAGAATTTATTAACTCAGAGGTCAGTGCTACAGGAGGAACAAGAGGAATGCATCCCCTAATATCCAATTCCAGGTAATAGAGAACTTCATCACAGCAAATTCTGCTGCAGGTATGTTAGGTCATGAAGGTTACGATCTAAAGACTTGAGAATAATCTAAGGTAGTGATTAGGATGAGAGACTACACTTTTAATGATAATTGTGAGAATGTACCACTGATAGCAATTACAGGAGATTACTGATGTGCACCACCTCACCCCTCTACTTTGACATTTTGCAGACAAGCATGCTCAATTGTTGACTGTATGGCATGACATACTTGTTTCATATTAATTTGCACCTGATGGCAATCTAGATTTCCTCCTGATTTTTTTTTCAGGAAATACTGCTATTACAGCATTTGTGAGCTATGCTTATGTTTGGGGATGTGTCAGAATATGCCTAATAAGTGAAGATGTCATCTTAAAGATGTTAGATCTAAAAATTAGTGAGCATAAAAACATGTAAGATAGAATCATTAACATGCTAGAGCCTTCTACAAATCCAGAAGTAAGGCACAAACCCCAGAAGTGCAGAGCTAAAGCCTCCAGATTTAGAGACCTGAAAGAGAGTAAGAAGCAGAAAGAAGTCCAAGAGGTAGATAAATCATGTCACTTAGACAAATATTTGTCACTTAACAAAAATCCAGGGAGAGCATAAACGCTACCAGTAAGGATATACTATTGGCTCAAATTTACTGAAACAAATACCAAGGTGGTTATAAATCTAGGCTACACATTAACAACCTGTTTTTTAGTGTAGTTAAGCAAGCTGGTGGTTTCCATGACTGTAAAGTCATTAGCAAGTACTGACAATTCCAAAGTCTAAATTAGGACAAAACAGAATTTGCACAGCTTTGGGCAGATTAAGGTAGATTGTAGTGGTTGTTAAAGACAAAGTTTATTTCTAAAGTTCTGAATCTTTAGAGATAATCTCCTTGGACAAAGAATGTCATAGATATGCCACTTAAGAACTTTTCTGAGCACAATCTAGAAGCCAATCATACTTTAAAAAATAGAAGCATTACATCAGTTTCGACTAGTGAGAAACAGTATATAAGGATGTGAGGTAATAAAATGCCAACTAGTTCTACATTTAGGTTGGCGAGAAAAAATCAAAATGCCTCTCCCTGACATATTATCATAAATCCAAAAGATTAGTCAAGAAAAGTTAGTTACCCTCTGAAGTCTGAAGTTAATCTGTATGGAAACTGTAAATAAACAGAATTTAGTAACAAAAGTCTAGGGAATTTAATCTTACAGATTAAAATGTTTAAAGATATAAACATGGAGTATATAGTACAGTTTTTTTTGTTCGTTTGTTTTGTTTTGTTTTTGCAGAACTGGAGATTGAACCTAGGGATATTCTACTTCTGAGCTACACCCCCAGTACTATTTTTTATTCTTTATTTTGAAACAGGGTCTAAGTTGCAGAGGGCCTCACTAAGTAGCTGAGGCTGGGAGCGAACCTGGAAATCTTCCTGTCTCAGCTTCCAAGTGCTGGGATTACAAGCATGCACCACCACGCCCAGCTTGTAGTAAAGTTTTAATAAAAGCGAAAGTATACATATAGGAATATAAGCTTAAAATGGAAGCAAATTCAAACAAGTGTAGATCATTCTAATAATGCAAGAAAGTAATTAGAATGGGCAGTAATCCCAGTAAAATTGATCCCACCATATCAAGAGAAACCTTGCTTGAACAAATGACAACACATTGGGGCTCTCAGGAACTACTAGAGTGAAGAACAGAATTCACAACTAACATGGGAAAAGGATCAGGTCTCTAGCTGCTACTTGTTGAGTACAAATAATGTACTAAGCTATTTGCCTACATTTTCTCATTTAATCCTCTCCACCATCCTATGAGAAAGGTACATAATTTGTCCAAATTTACCGATCAAGAACAAGACTCATTCAAGTAACTTGTCTAAGGTCTGATGGATTATACAGTGAGATATTTAGTTTGAATGTAGGCTTGTCTGATTCTATGTACCTTGCTCTTAACACTGTTCACTTTCCCAACAATTTGCTCAGGTGTTGTACACCCGACTTCACTGTCTACATATGTTTCTAACAAGAAAATAAAGTGTATTTTTATTAATTTTTAAACTAACATCCCTAAGACCTTTAAAAAAAGATCAGATATATTTGGACCATTTAAGTATTTCTAAATCTTACTTCACAAAGAACTTTTACAAGCTCCATTAGTTGACCAAAAGAACTAAAAAGGGTTGCAAAGCTTTAAAAAACCCAGCCTGTTTTGACTTGGTCCATCAAAACAGGAAAACAGTACTGCAGATGCAGCTAAAGAAAAGGTCTTTGAAATTTGTACTCTGTTCTAATCGATTTGCCTTAAATCAGAGGAAATTATCCTTAATCTGTGAATACGAGTGTTCTACACTGTTGGCTCCATTGGCTTGCACAAGTCTAATCTGTTCTAATTTATAAGCCGTATGTGGGTCTGGGAAGAAGGGGGAAGAAGCTGAACATTTTTTATGCTTTGCTGCTGATGGAGTCACAAACAAAGCTTGCTCTCCTTTCTTTCCTACATTTAGTAATAACCAGAATGGATGTGCAAATAGCAGAAGAGTCCAGGATAAGGGAGAGCCACCAAACAGGTGGTGATCCCTATGAAGGACAAAATACATGAGACAGTTAAGGAAATGAGTTTATTCAGGCTATTGCAATAGGAAGAATACTCAGTGATGAGAATATCTAAAAAAATGGAGTGTTTGTGTTTTTGTAAAAGTAGGTAAACAAAAGAGTCATCAGCAAGTTAATGAGGAAGAATGGAGTTGGGTCCCTTCTGAGTCACTGAGATTGAGAATGGTCTTATCTCAGAATACACAAGGGCAATCCAGGGGTCTTTTGAGGTTAATTAGTTCTCAGAAAACAGAAGGTGGAAGAACAAGACTCAGACAAATTTCAACTTTGTCATATTTTTTTTAATTTGTATTTATTTATTTATCTATCTATCTATTTATTTATTTATTTATTTATTTATTTATTTATTTATTTATTTATTGTGGTACTGGGGATAGAACCCAGGGGCATTCTACCTCCAGGCCATGCCCCCACTTCTATTTTTTATTCTTTATTTTGATACAGGGTCTCACTAAGTTGGAGAGGGCCTCACTAAGTAGCTGAGGCTAGCCTCGAACTCAGATCCTCCTGTCCCAGCCTCCCAAGTACTGGGATTACAAGTGTGTGCCACCATGCCCAGCTCATCTTTTTTTTTTTTTAATTCAATTCTTAGCTTTAGGATTAAATAAAAGAGCAATTTTATTCTGCATACTGCCAAGCTATTCTTATTTACAATTTAAAGTAGATCATAATAGGAAATAATATCACAAATAGTACCAAAAGCAAATTGTTGAACACTGTGATGGGAATGCTTTTAAATTTATACTTTAAAATGACTCAATAAGAAGGAAAAAATCGGTCTTTCAAGACAAATATTTGAATTCTGCAATGTTTGTTTTTATAGATATCTAACACTAAAGTACTAGATAACAAAACATTTTTATTTATTTATTTATTTATGTCAATTATATCTCTATTTCCTGCACAATAGCACTTTCTTCTTTGACTATTTTTTATTATGGAAACTTTCAAACATAAACAAAGTTAACACAATAGCATAATAAACACTCATGTACCAACATAAAACTTCAAGGATTGTCACTGTTCTATCATTCATATTTCATCTTTTCCCTCTGGGACCTTTGGTCCAAGCATTATACTATTTTAATACTTCCATTTGGCTATTAACTGACAATGATTTCTTTTAAACAAAGCCACAATATCATTATCACAACCTAATAAAGTCAATAATAATTATTTAATATTTTATAGCATTTAGTCTATTCAACTTTCCTCTATTGTCTCAAAGAGAAGTCTACTGGCTTATTCAAATCAGGATCCAAGTGAGTTCCATGTCCTGGCAGCTGGTTGTAATGCTGTTTTAAGTATCTCTTAATCACTAACACATCTCTTTCCTTTTTTATTTTATGTATTTATTGAATAATCTGAGTCTTGTCTTTTTATAGGATTTTCATTCTGAATTTGGTTAACAGTCTCTTTGGAGACATTTTTTAAATATATTTCTTTAATCTGACTAAATTGGTAGATTTAAATCTTGAATAAATTCAAATTCAAGTTATTAACAGTATTTCAGAGGTCATGACATATACTTATTAATGCATCACATATAACATCTAATTATTCCACTTTTCTATAAAACTCAGTGAGTTTAGAAACTGACATCCCTACCCATCCTTCATAACGTGACATTTTTAAGTTTCTAAAAAATTTGATTCAGATCAATAGTTTTGCATTTTGAGTACAAGAAAAAATTTTAAGGTATAAAATATGTTGCAGTAGTTAAAAGTATTCCCCTTTGTCTAACTAAAGGAATAATGTCTTAGAGTGCTAATGCTTTATGTGTTTGAAATCATTTACCTAATTATTTTTAAACTCTCTGAAGATGAAACTGATATTATTTTTAGTTTGCAAGTAAGGAAATCAGGAGGTAAAAAGTTTAAATAATGTGCCCAACGTCACACAGTTAATAATTACCAGAGTTAGAATATGACTGGAGATTATGAGCTGCTGGACTCTGTTTTATGTCCTCACAGCACCAGGTACCCTGTGTTGCTCATAGAAAGGTTTTATGAATAGTCATCTGGTCACTATTACCATTAAGCATAAGAGTCTATCTTGTATTTTAAAGGTATATCCTGTTTCCAAAGAATGTTCCTTCTTTCACTGGTCTTTCTATAAAATATGGCATGTTAATTTTGGAGGGGAAAGTATTCTCATAACCAAAAAATACAGAATGCTTCTCAAGGGGCAGAAATACTCTGTCATATTTAGGACCAAAAATCAGACATTTAAGACATTAGTAGACTCTATCTTCATGGCCTATGACCTTTTCCAGGCACCTATTCCTTTAGTCAAGTGCAACTCCCACTGGGAGCAAAATGCATGTGGAGAAGAAAACCCCTGAGGCTGTGAACACATTTATTCAGGAAGTGCATCTAAGCCAGCCACATATTAGGGATGCAGGGTTTGCAGCACTGTTTTCAATAAACATCTGCTATTACAAAATATATGTAGGTAGCATGCCTGTGGGCTTAGAATTAGATAGACTTAGAGGATTTTATTTACTATGTTTACAGGTATTCTTAGAAATTCAGAATAAATTTTTGTTTTGATGACTATGTAGAAGAGGATTATTTGAAGAGCAAGCAGAATGTTACTAAAAGAAGCAGTAGTTTGGGCCCCATCATCTCATTTTGTGTTGCTCACATTATTTTAGGAAGAATGTAGAATTTACACTAGTAAGGTACATATCAGAGCTATCTTTCAATCAATGAGCTGGGAATAAATGGAGAAGGATTACAGAGAGCCCAAAATAGCGGTATCATGGTATGAGCATGCGCTGGATTGAAAACCAGTGAACCTGGATCCCCACCCTGCTACCAATGTGTGTGTGAGGCTGAACACATCATGACACTTCTCCAAGGCAGAGGAGCTGGAACATTGCATTCCAGACTTTCTTTTTAAACTAGATGCTGCTCAAAAATGTATTAAAGTTTTCAATATATTAAATACATTCAATGGATCAATTTTTCTGAAGTACTGGTGAACTTCCAGGAGCCCTGCCCATTTAGTCTCTCTCTTTCTTATCATTAAAGGGTTCTTTAAGAAACAACCTAGGAGTTCTAGATCTCTGTCTAGAGAAAAGTATGGAAATACATGGGACTAGAAGATCTCCATCTTTAATGTGTCATAAATAGGCCTACTCAAAGACAGATGCACAAAGCCAAACTTCAAGAGAGGGGAAACCCACACTCTTATTTATGTATGTATTTTTTTTTATTTCTGGTACTGGGGATTGAACCCTGGGGGTTTCTATCACTGAACTACACCCCAGCCCTTTTTATTTTTAATTTTGAAACAAGGTCTTGCTAAGTTGCTGGGACTGGCCTTGATCCTCCTGCCTCAGCCTCCCAAGTACTGGGATTACAGGCCTGTGCCACTGTGCCTGGCTCCACACTCTTTTTCTTTTTTCTTTTATTTTTTATTTGGTACATTGTAATTGGACATCATATATGGGTATAGAGTGATAGAAGCATGTATGGGGAAGGGAAGGAGTAGAAGGGGGTGAGATATATTCACTTTAAGAGTGATGACTTGGGGTAAAAAAGTAGGCCTTTTAATCCAAGATAGTCTTCAACTCTCAACCCCATTTTAATTATTGATATAATATCATTAGATATTCACTGTTTCCCACTGATAAATCTACTTTTTTTTTTTTCAGAGACAAAGGTTTATATGGGAAAGTAGGGCATCTCTTTTCAAATATAGTCTCTTTTAGATTTACTTTTAAATCTTGGATTAAAAAATGACTATCAACTTATCAGGCTCTGAAAACATTGTCTCTTGTTGAAGGTTAGGTGGTACTTCTGGGCCGGGTGAGAGTATGCTAGGGAGTACCCAGGAGAGATCCTGAAGGCAAAGACAAGGTTGTGCCAGCAAGCAGAGATGAGAGGAAAGCAAAGACAAATGACAGGTTTTTATGAGTCTGGCCAAGGTTCGCCATGCCTATGTAACAACTTGATTTGTACAGACCCTCACAGAAAACCACTCTGCAAGCTGCATAGAAACTTTAAGATTCTTGAGGCAAGAACATAAACAAGTACACTATGCTTCATATGGGGTTCACAAATTGTACTTGTGAAAAAACTGGAAACATATATCCCTTTTCATTTGCCATCTCTTCCTATCTGTTCCCTCAGCATCAGCACACTTATTTTCTGTATAATTTGTTATTCCTTCCCTGTGCTTGTACATCAATTTAGATGCTATTGGCATGACTTCTCATACTAGCAGGGTCATTACCTGTTCCTAGTCATTTTTATTTGTTTGTGTTTTTTCCATTTTGTACAAAATGACTATAACATCTAAATCATTCATTAGTTTTGTAGCAAACTAAATCTTTGCTTTTCATGTATTTTTCTTAGTTGTTTAAATTCTGAATGACTGTATTCATTAAGATGAGTACAGCAGGGTAGGGGAGTTTCTTGCTAATAGCTAATAAAAGTAAATTTTATTTGTGCAAAATGACCTCACGGCCAGGGTAGATCTTAAGATTAAGATCATTATTATTTGTCCTAGGTTTGAAATAGGGAACATTGGTGGTTAACTTACCAGGAAACAGAATGAATACATGGTAAGCATTACCCTGATTTGGGACACTTAATGGTTGGTACATCTTGTTTGTTGAACTGATGGGCCACTTAACTCTAATGGCTGTTTTCAAGGTCAAATTTATTTTAAACCTTCAGTCATAGAAATTCTGGAAGCGAATGCTCACGGAATAGTGGGCTTCTAATATGAACGTGGTGAGAAATAACATGACCATTTGACTTAGTACACAAGTCAACTATAGTGTTGAACCCAGGGTGAAGATTACCTGACTTGCTGTGATTGGGTGTCATTTTTAGAGAATTTTTCCACTATATGACTAAGCCTACATAAGCAATAGATTGTAATGTGGATAAGTTTCAATAATCTTACCATGTTAGAATAGCAGGCTCAATAATCAATTTTTAAAAATTGAAATTCCAGTTATGAAATTAAGATACCCAACTCTCAGAAATATTTCTACCCATTGGGAGAAATATTTTCTTATTTAAACATCAGATCCAAATTTACTTGTGTTATGGCATTTTAGTATATTTGAAATCAAGGTAAAGTATTCTTATCTTCAAAGTAAAAGACATACATAGCAAAGTTTTCAAGGGACTTGAGGTCTTGAGATAAGCTCTGATATTGAAATATTTGGGCGCTATTTTGTAATTCATATTTTAATAATTTTATTAATGTGTAATACATAGTACAATTTATCTATTTAAAATATACAATTTAGGCCAGGTGTGGTGGTATATGCCTGTAATCCCAATGCTTCGGAGGCTGAGACAGGAAGATTGCAGGTTCCTGGCCAGCCTCAGCAACTTAGTAAGGCCCTCAGCAACTTAGTAAGACCCTGCTTCAAAATATAAAAAATAAAATCAGGATGGGGGTATAGCTCAGAGATAGAATCCCCAATATCTCTCCCTCCTCCGTACACATATTTATGTATACAATTTGATGCATTTTAGTATATGCACAGGATTGTGCAAGCATCACCACAAGGTAAATTTAGAACATTTGCTCACCCCAAAAAAGAAACTCCATACTCATTACCAGTAACTCTTCATTTCCCTCTCCCTCCATCCCCTAGGAATCATTAATCTTTCTGTTTCTATAGATTGGCCTGTTTTGGATAACTCATGTAAAGTAAATCATATATCATGCAGTGTTTCATGGCTGGCTTCTTTCATTAAACATGTTTTCAAGGCCAATTCATGTTGTAGCATGAATAAGTAATTCATTCCTTTTATTGCTAAATAGTATCCCTTTGTAAAGATATAGTATATTCTGATTGTCTACTCATCAGTTGATGGCAATTGGGATATTTTCACTCTTTGGCTATTGTAAATAATGTTGCTATGAATAGCAATGAGGATCTATTTAAGTTTTAGGGTTGATATATATTTTCAATATAATGATTGGGTCATATGATAACTATAGTGTAGCTCAGAGGTTGAAGGACCTTGTGTCTAATCCCCAGAGGAGGCACAAAAAAATCAAATATCCTTATAATTTCCTGATCTTAGGGAAAAATAGTCTTTCACCAGTAATTATGAAGACTAAAGGGATTTTGTAAATGCCCACTATCAGATTTAGGTAATTTCTTTATATTCCTAGTTTACTCAGTACTCATGGGGTTTGTCAGTCCTTTCTCATATTCATTGAGATAATCTTATATACTTTCTCCTTTATTAATTGATTATCATATGGTAATCCAATATTGCATTCTTGATGTATATCCCACTTGGTCACAGTGAAAATGCTTTTTATATGTTGCTGAATTCAACTCCCTGACATTTTTTGAGTATTTTTGTTGCCATGTCTATAACTATATTGGTCTCTATATCTTATAATATTGGCTGGGTTTGATGTTAGTGTAATAATAGGTTGTTTTAGAATCAATTAGAAAGTGTTCTCTCCTTTTCTGTTTGTTAATAGTTTAAGGAGAATTAATATTGCCTAATGTTTGCTAGAGTTCATTACTAAGGCTGTCTAGCACTACGCTTTATGTCTGTGTTGAGAGGAAGGGGAAGTTTTTTGTTTGGTTGTTTTTATTACTAACTCAATCCTATTTGGTATTTCACATTTTATCGGATTTTCTCTTTTTCTTGAATCAGTTTGGTAGCATGTGTTTTCCTAGGAATGTGTCTCCATTTCATTTAGTTTATAAAATTTATTGTTCACTATATTCATTTATAATAAGTTTTATGTCTATAAGATCAGAAGTAATGTCCCACTTTTTATTCCAATATTAGTCACTTAGTTTCTCTCATTTACCCTTCTATTGAGTTGCAGTAGTTTCTTATATATTTTAGAAGTTAATCCATTATTTTGGGGGAAAAAAGGCTGCTTTTTCACTCTGTTGATTGTTTCAGAAGCCTTTTACTACAATACAATCCCATTTGTCTATTTTTGCTTTTATTATCTGTATTTTTCTTGTCATATCTATGGAATTATTACCAAGACCAATGTCAGAAAGCTTTTCCCCTATATTTTCTTCTAGGATTTTTAGTCTTAAATTTTAACATTTAAGTGTTCCATTCACTTGAGTTGATTTTTGTGCATGGTATATGAATCCAGTTTTATTCTTTTGCATGTGGATGTCAAGTTTTCCCAACAACATATGTTAAAGAGTCTTTCATTTCCCTACTGTATATTCTTGGAATCCTTGTCAAATCAATATATACATGGATTTTTTTCTGAGCTCTCTATTCTGTCCCATTGGTTTATATGTTTACCTTTGTGCCTGTACCATACTGATTTAATTGTTATAAATTTATAATGCATATTGAAATCAAGAATTATGATGTCTTCACTTTTTTCTTTATAAGACCTTTTTTGTATTCAGGGTATATTCTGGTTCACATGAAGTTTCGAATTTTTTTCTATTTCTTAAAAAAAAAAATAAAATGCCATTGGGATTTTGATAGAGATTGTGCTGAAACTTAGATCACTTTGGCTAGTATGGTTACTTTAATAATCTTAAACCTTAAAATTTACAATCACAGGGTATTATTTGTTTGAGTCTTGTTTGATTTCTTTCAGTAATCTTTTAAATGATATACTTTGAAAATTTATATTATGCTTCCAAATACCTCTATAAATAGTCTGTAGAAGTTTAAAAGTTAAAATATTTTGCTTTTCAGATCGCCAAATCATGATATTTGTCTAACTAAAGTAGAATTTTTTTTGCTGTGATAAATTTTTGCCTGACCTCAGTAAGATTAAAAATTTTATAACTGCAATTATTCAGGGTCAAAAGGAATTTTTAATATGACACATTGAAGATAATTTATTAGAATATTAAGCTCTCTTTTGATGAGGAATTTCAATAAAATTCACATTTTATTATGATTTTGTCATTTATATAATGATTTCTGTGGTCACTCATTCAAGAAATACACATTTATCAAATTCAAGGCACATTTCAAAATTCTAGTGAAAATTCTATTTATTAGGTTATTAAACAATAGTTTATTATTCCTTTGGCAAACAAAATAATTTATAATAAAGCAGAAAAGTTAAATCATTTTAAAAATTAATCTTATATTTGAGAAGACAGTGTTTGCTTCATAGTTTCCTACAATCTTAGAATCCAATTTGATTGCATAAGTTGATATTTTATAACTATGCCTCCAAAAAAGGAGTTTGCTTAAAAAGAAATCCCTTTCTTTCTTTTCTTTTCCTTCTTATTTTTCTAGAATGAGAATAAGATAAGCTCAGGACTACAGGTGGGAAAAATACCAGGATACAGTCCTATGACACTGATACCTAAGGCACCATAACATTTTGTATTCAGTTCTTTTGAGATAAGAACATGGAACACAGACATGCCATGCTCTTTACCCTTAGTCATAATCCAAATCTCATCCACGAACTCCCTCCCCATACTATTATCTTCTGCTACATGTCATAGTTATTGTTAGATGTCTGATATCTACCCTTAATGAATTCATGTTTCTTGAAGACAAAGCATTAAAATAATCACAGTAAATATTATAAATATTCTAAACAAGTTATATCATAAATTTGTAAAGAGGCTTAATATTATAAAATACATTTGTAAATGTTATATTATTGCATACTCAGAACTATTTACAAGATAGAACGTATTTTACTGGTTTTTTTTTTCTTCTGATGAGAAAATAAAATCCTCAATAGAAGAAATCAGGACTTCAGAATCTGAGTCCAGCTTTGTTTCTGCTAACTCTTTCATCCATACTGATATTACAAAGATAAAAAACAGATTTTCCATATGTTCTGGGTGAAATACAGATGCTGGGATGCAGGACAGATACATTTGAGCATGGGAGGGTATGGAAATGATAAGCATTGTGTGATTTGGAACAAAATGAAGTCACTAAGCCAGAGAAAATATGTTGAGGCAGCAAAGTACTTCAGAATCTGTTCCTGGAGAAATGCCCAGCACTAATTCACCCATTTTGACATTTTTTTCACAGTTCTTGGAAGGAAACTGGTTTATGTCAACCATCTGGATTCAGGCATTGGTCAAAGAAGTGACTAATAAATGCAAGGAAAACTGATTACTGGAATCATTCAAGAAACTCAAATCAAAGTTAACTATTGATAGCATTCCTTGCTTCTCCAAAGCAACTCATGGGCAGGGACCTTGTAATTCAACATTCATCTCTACCACCTAGCATACTGCCTATCGCATAGTAAGTAGTCAATTATTAGTATACTGTGAATGAAGCATAACTTGTATGCACATTTCTGTTGGGTGAATGGCTAAAGATTGGAATAGTGAATTTAATGGAACCCATTGGTGTATGTCACCTGCTTTCTTCACACTGCCAACTTGAAGGAAATGTATCATGTAAAGAAACCCTCAATGTTTTCTGAACCCAAGTTACTAACATAGAGACTTTTTATCATCCCATGGCACCAACGAAGTATCTTTTTTTAGCAATACAAAATAAAATAAAACAAAAAAATTCCTGGTATCAATCTGCCCTAAAATATTTTTAAAAGATCTGAATACACAGTCCCCAATTATTGTATCTTGATGATATTAAATGGCTTATTTAATTGCTTTCCATGTTTCAACTGGTTGTTCAAATGCTACCAAATGCAACTATGACTATAGTTTTTCATGACTTGGTAGCATTTTTCATAGCTATTTCCTAGGGGCGTTTAATTGAGTAGAGCTATACTTCATTCTATGTCAGACCAAAATTTATACAAACTCAGAATATAGAGGTTGTTGTCTTTAGAAAGGATTTTTCAGCATTTATATTTGAACAATATTCTTATTCCCAATATTGCTAAATATTAAGTTTGACTTATGTGTAAGTTTTCAGGTATATATTCCCTACATAAAACAAATCAAAACCATTAAGAGGCTATAAAATGTTTCTTAACAACTTTTAACTATTCTTTGTTTTTTGAATTCATATAAACAGTGACTTTAAGTTAACTGGCAGCAGTAAAACTCTTGATGTGACTTCTCAAATGATATCTCTTTGGTAAATAAGATCTAACTCTGACTGGCTGCAGTTCTTTCAACTAAAGTAAGTTTTGTGACTAACTTGAGATGGAATGACTAGTTGTGGGATTGTTACCAGACTCTTATGATCTAATATCGGCCAAGGAAAGCAATGAATACATTGTTAATATTAAAATGAGGAAATACATTGCAGAAAGAGAGTTCATCTGTGTGTCTTTCAAATTCTTAACCCAGCTTGGAGAACAGTTTCTTTATGAAGCTCTGAAGCTTTTCAGTTTTATTTCCACAATGATTTATACCCTCTAATTTCATTGCCAAGGTCTGGTATACGATCTGGGGCTGTGTTGCTTGCAAAGTGAAAACTGCACACTAAATAAAAAAGGAGAGATGGAATCCTAATGAAATGGTGACTTTTTAAAATTTTGAAACGTAGGAAGAGAGTGCTGAAAGCCAAGCTGGTGGCTCACACTTGTAATCCTAGTACTTGGGAGGCTGAGACCGGAGTATCTGGGTTAACAGCCAGACTCATCTACTCCGTGAGGCTCTTTGCAGCTTAGTGAGACCCTGTTTCAAAATAAAGAATAAAAAATAGGACAGAGGGTGTAGCTCGGAGGTAGAATGCTCCTGGGTTCAATCCCCAGTACCACAAAAAAATAAAATTAAAAATTAAAAAAGAGAGTGCTGAAATTTTGAACTTCATTATATTTAAGAATTCATACTCTGTCATTTAATCAGAATATCATTAGGTAGAGTCATCAATAAAAAAAAATTTCTCCTCATATTTAACTTAGAAAGAGATTAATTATAAGAAATCAAGTTAATAACCAAGATTTTGTTGAAAATTGTTCTAGGTTTTATTCTGTTCATTGCAGTATCTTATATCTCTGCCCATATAATATCTAATATCCTCTAATAAGAATTAGAGGATATTAATGTTAAGAACTCCAGAAGAATAGAAGATACTCAGATCAGCAAAGGAACACAATTTTGAAAAACTACCATCTGAGACGGTAAAATTAAATAATGTGACTTAGAAGAATTTGTCTGTAAAATACCAAGTATTATCAAACCCATCTTTATAAGGTTGGGTCCTATTTACAACATTCATCAGCAAGCCTCTTTATAATTTCTCTCTCCAAAATAATTCCTGAATCTGATCACTTCTTACCACCTCCATAAGCTCCAAGACCAGGGCTGATCCAGCCAGGACAACACATGTACTGGTTGTTAAATATGAAGCCACTTCTGACCAGCTGGTAAATAGCTTCTCATAGCTGAGCCTATCAAGTGCCCCTGCAGCCATTCCCAACCCTCCAGAGATTCTATATGACCAACCTAGATAAAACTGAAACATTTTTTTCAGCAGGGAACTACCAAATCTTGGCACCTGTGATTGTAACAATGAACCCAAGATCTCCTAGACCCATGCAGCAGCCTTCTTATCATTCTTCCCCACTGCTCCCTATTCTATAGACTTAAGTTATAATATCACTAATATAAATAAGATCATATTGCCTCCCCTTGAAATTCTCCAGTGGGTTCCCATTACAATAAAATCTAAACTCCCACCCAGGCATACTTGGTCCTTGATGATCTGATTTCCCCTCTGGCCCCATCGTCCATGAGCATCTCATTGGCTGTCTTCTTTCTGCAGGTGGTCCTGCCTTTCTCATTGCAAAGCTCTTATACTTACTTTCATCTTTAACTGGGAAGCTTGGATCTTTACTTTCCCATTTTTCCAGGCCTCTTCTCATAAGTCAACTTCTCAGAAAGACCAGTGTGATGGCAATCCTATAAAAAATAGCAGCTTCCACCTCTGCCCAGCTTGAAGCAGTCCCCAGTCACCATCTTTTCCTTCCCCTGTTTACTTGCTCCATGGCTCCTTGTCTATATACCCAGTTGTCATCTTACTGATTTTCTGTCTTTCCTAATAAAAGGTAATTCCCCTGAAACAAGGATTGTTCATGATTTATTCAAGATTCCTTGTTGCCAATGCCTAATGTAGTAACTATCCTACATTTTCCTTCCCCTGTGCTTGCTTCTTTCCTTCTGCCATAAATACCTTTCTTTCTAATGATACCTCTCCGAAGCCAGCAACAAGGTCAAATGCCATCTCCTTTAGGACTTTTGGACCATCCCATAGCATGCAACCTCTTCTCGTCAAATATGGCCACTAATACTCCTCTACTGTTTGTCGTGTTTTATTTTTATTTGTGAGTTACCTTTTTCCTATCAGTGGGCTGTAAGAACCCTGAGAGATGAACTTTTAAACCAGTTATGAGTCTTAATTTCAGTCTTCAGTAGGTGTTCATCCAATCAGCTTGCCTTTCTAGTTATTCATCGACTTCTTTCTCAGGATAAACTTTAGTTTTAGGTCATGGGACAATGAGAGTCTTCATGAATTCATAGCTATGGTGAGTTAGCTTTGGCTGATGGAAAAGAAAGCTGTGACAATCCCCTTTGGGATATATTGCTGCTTGTTTAGGAAAACTTAAATATAGTTTATAAACTTGAAGGAAAATAAGGTAGAACAACTAACTCCCTTAAGAGATTCTTTCCAGATGTTTTTAAAGTAAAGTTAAATGCTTATAATCACTCAATGTTCACCACTCTCCCTGCCCAAGAGTTCATCCAACTGCACAAGTCATATTTCTTTTTTAATAAAAACACTTCTAAGCCAATGAAAGTATGTACTGGCACTAGTTCACCCCCATGAGAAGTGAACATTTTAATAATTTTTATGCAGAAGACAATCTAACTGTAAACCTAAATCACTCTATATTTCTTATAAATACTACCTTTTATCAATTATTTATAGAATTACAATATTTTAGCTATTGTTATATTGCAGCTACCAATTACTAACTTTTAACCATTGTGCTGGGTGCTGTTTCAAGTGCTTCCTAGACAGTAATTCAATTAATCCTGACCACAACCCTCTGAAGTAGACACTATTAATATCATCTTTATTTTAAACATGAAGAAAATGAGACACAGAGAGTTTAAGTAACTTGCCCAATGTCACAAAGCTAGAATATGGCAGAGTTTGATTAAACCCCAGCCAAGTCTTGTTTGGATTGTATAGCAGACATTTACTTGTTTTAAGCCCCTCTCCCTTGCATTTCATTAGTATAAATGTTTTAGTCAGCTTTCCCACCTCTGTGACCAAATTCCCAAGAAAAACAACTTAGAGGAGGAAAGGTTTATTCAGGCTCACAGTTTTGGAGGTTCAATCCATGGTCAGTGGCTATAAGGCAGAAACATCATGACAGCAGTGTAGTGTGGAGAAAGGAAACTGAGTTTATTGCATGGTGTCCAGAAGCAGAGAGAGCAGCCAGAAGCAACCAAGGACAGATATGGTCCCCAAGGCCACACTGCCATAGCCTACCTCCTCCAACTACGCTCCACCTGACTAAACTACCATGCTGTAAATCCATTCAAGTTATGAATCTTTCAGTGTATTTATCCACAGATGATATTAGGGCCCTGTTTCAATATTTCACCTCTGAACATTTTTGTATAGTCAATACATGAGCTTTTCCAGGGGTGATTCTATATTCAAACCATGGCAACATAATTTTTTAATTTATGTTTATTTTTATTAACACATATCAATTATAAATATTAATTAGATTCACTATAGTTTCTCCATATGTGTATATGGTCACTAGTAATCACTATTCTACTTTCAGTCTGACTTTTTATTATCACACATGAAAAATAACATACTTATTTTTCTGTGTCTGGCGTATTTCGTTTAACAGGCTTTCCTCCAGCTCCAACTATTCTGCTGCAAATTATAGGATTTAATTTTCCTTTATGGCTGGATAATACTCCATTGTGGATACATACATATACCATATTTACTGTTTTCATACATCTGTTGATGAGCACCTAGGCTGATTCCATCTTTTACATTTTGTGAATAGTACCACAATAAACATGGGAATGCAGGTCTCTTTTGTACGCTGACTTTATTTCTTTTGGATTTTGTTTTGCTTGGAAAAAAAGAATCAGGTCACAAGACTTCACTTGTTAAAAAGAAGAGTGATTTATTATGAAGAAAAATGGATCAGAGGAGCAAACATAGGAATCAAAATAGACATCACACTACAGCATGTTGTATACAGTATGAATATCCACCAAATCAGGGTAAGCAACAATATCTGACATCACTGGCTGGGAAGTTCCTGTTGACAGTTGACCAGAGTCCCAATTGGAATGGTCTCAGGGAAAGCACAGGTGAGACTTCAAAGTCTGCAGTCTTCAAAGAGTCCTTAAATAAGGCACACAGACAATGTAGTCCTGAGTAGTGCATATTTTGCATGATCAACTTGAGTCTTGTGAGGCTTGTTTATACCAGGTCCTTGAGAAAAGGGGAAATTGTCTCTCCTAAGTGTTTATGATACTAAATGTTCCTGGACTTGTTTTGCTCCTGAATTCCCTGTCTACCTTGATGTCAAGGTACAGGGTATTATGTTGTTTGCACTTGTTGAAGTTTGTGCTTGTTGGTAGGAAGGTTTGGACAATTTATTAACTATTCACACAGATATATACCAGAAGAGGGATATCTGCATCATATGGTAACTCTATTTTCAGTTTGGTGGCTATACTAACTTATATTACGACCAATAGTATATTTCCCTATCCTCTACATTCTTGCTAGCATTTGATACTTTTGCTCTTTTGCTCAAGATTTCTTGACTATTTGAGGTCTTTTGTGCTACATATGAATTTTAGGATTTTTTTCTAGTTCTGTGAAGAATGTCATTGGTATTTTTATGGGAATCGTATTGAATTTATAGATTTATTTGGGCACCCATGTCTCATTCCTGATCTTAGAGGAAATGCTTTAGTTTTTCCCTATTCATTCAGTGATGTTTACTGTGGGTTTGTCATCTATAACCTTTATTATGTTGAGGTATGATTCTTTTATACCTAATTTTTATCAGGGCTTTTGACATGAATTATACTTAATATTTTTTTGTTGTTTTGGATTGAACCCAGGGGCATTCTACCTCTGAGCTATATCCCCAACCCCTTTTTTTTCTATTTTGAAACAAGATCTCACTAAGTTACTGAGGTTAATCTCAAACCTGTGATCCTCCTGTCTCAGCTTCCCAAGTACTGACATTATAGGAATGCATCTCTACACTTGGCTAGAGATGCTAAATTTTATCAACTGTTCTTTCTGCATATGTTGAGAGGGTAGTATGATTTTTAATCCCCTGTTGGTGTGTTGGCAGCCATAGGTATCATGTTCTGATTGGCTGGTCCCATGTGTGCATGGCTTCCCAGGGGCAGAGCCTTGCCCACCACCCCCCAACCTGCAGTGTGTGCCTAGGGATGGAGCCAGGGCCAGAGCTCCCCCTTACCACCACCAATTTGTTCAGCAATAAGCCAATCAAGGATCAAGCAGGAATGTCTCAGCTGTAGCCAGGAAAATTCATCTCAAGGACTACAATGGCTATGCACATCCAGGGACAAAGCAATATCCAGGGCTCGTCTCCCTCCAACTTTCAGCTATAGTTCCCACCAGGCAGTGAGTGGGAGTGGATTGTAGCTGGAGCCAGACAACATTCCTCTCATCCCAAATGCCTGCAGGGGTGAGTGAGAGCAAAATGTGACAGGCATCAGGCAAAGTTCTTTTGTGGATCTTCTTAGCCTGTGCGCCCTCTGGGGGTGGTGACAGCGAGCTGGAGCTCTGTTGTTGCTCAAGGCTGCCAAAGCATGCCTCTGTGGGTGGGACAGCCGTGGAACCACAGAGTTCTTTCCCCATCCTATTAGTGACAGATATCCAAGCACTGCATGGGGGGCGGGGGGGGGGGGAGAACTGCTCAGATAACTACCTTCAGTCCTGGCACTTTCCTGATTTATGAAAACTGGACATGCCTCTGGCCTCAGGGGACACATTGTCCAATTCCCTGGTTCTCAAATGATAACACCAGTCCCTACAGTGCAGTACTCTTAGCAAGTCTGAGTCAGAGACATTCTACTGAACCAGTTTAATTCACAGGAAGCTATTTGCTGAACCAGTGCAGTGGAATGCATTTAGGATTCTGGAGAGGGGCATATGCAGGGGTTTCTAAGCTCTAGAGCAGTCCAAATTCAAACAAAAGGACTACCAGAAAAAGAATCAGTATAATGCAGTTAAATGTCCTACATGGCACAGAACATCCCTCTGCAATAAAGAATTAATTGGTACAAATAACTCAGGTACTCTGGTGGTTCACTGAGAGAGGATTTGAGATAATCTCCCAAAGCAAGACTATTGTAAGATTGCAGGATACTTACCTAAATGGGCTGCCAGCCTAGAAGGATTGGGCAACTTCTGAGTAGTAGGGCTTGCTTTTGCTACTTGCCTAATAAGGATTGATTGATAGAGCTTGCTGGGCCTTGCTGAGCCTGGAAGAGTTGTGCAACTCAGTAGCAAGGATTACCTTTGCTACTTGCCTAGCAAAGATTGATTGATTGATACAGCTTGCTGGGCCTCTCTTTCCCCCTTACCCCTGCAGAGGGGAGAGTCCCCTTCCCTTAGCTATGAAGCCCAGAAACAGGAGTCAGAATATTTTCTCTTACTGTGCCGTTGCCTCAGTTCTCTGAGTCCTACAAGATTTCAGTGTTTCTCCTGTTGATTTCCAGCATTGTCTCATGACCACTCACCCTAAAGAAACCTGTTGCTTCGGTTCTTTCTGGAGTAGCAGGTGAGTGTTGGGTGGCTCTATTTAGCCATCTAGTTCTCAGTAAAGAGATTTTAAGCTCAAAAAATAAAAATAAAAAATTGACTTCCATTTCAGTCAGCATTCTTACAGCTATAATCTAAAAGATTGACTACATAACTTAGAGGAAAGATTTATTTTCTTATGGCTTTGTGTTCAGTCCATGTGAGGCCGGAGACTGTAGATCTCAGGATATGGGGGGAGAAGTGGAGAGAGGGAGAGACATGGGCTGTGATCCTCACATCATTGAGGCCAGAAGCAAGAGAGAGATCAGGGATAGGAGGAACCACGTATAATCTGCACCCCCAAGGACCTGCCTTCTCTAGTCATTCCCTACCACCCTAGGCCACTACCCAGGTAAATCCTTACATGGATTTTTTCACTGCTAGGATTACAACCCTCATGACTCAATTACATCAGCTACAAACACCAATTTATGAGCTCTTCAAGGGACCATTCCATACCTAACTATAACAATTTCCCAACTCTCTTTACATGTAGAGGTAGACATGTGGCCTTTCTCTGGCCCATAAAAGAGAGACATGAATTCCTGTGAAGGGTATCCCTTCCCAAATAAAAAGAAAAAAAATCCCATAAATAAAAATAATTTGACCCTGTGCCCTATTTTTGTTTTTGCATGGATACTATCTCTTGGGTAGTTAACACTTGAAGAACAGTGTTGGAAAGAAAGCAAGAGTTGGCATAGTAATTGGCTTTGGTCTGGTAGACGAAGAACACTTTCTGGCTCTCTTACATGTGCTGCCCTGGAACAGTTTCACCACTGAGTCCTCAGCAGTCAGGGTGTATTAACCTGTACATACTCCACTTCAGAGGGAGCAAGACGGGTCGGGGGCCGGAAGGCTGGTCAGAGTCGGAATTCACACTTTAAGGAAACTCCTCCTCAGCAGCCACAATGACTATGCAGAAACCGGTTCTATCTGTTATCCCGCTGAGGCCTTTACCTGATAAGGACACGGTCAGCCTTGACCAATCATGCAAGCCCACACAAGCTTACCTGACCCCCCTGAACCCACCCCTCACCTCTAGCTACTTAAGCAGTCTTTCTTTTAATAAAAATTGAGGCTTGATCAGAATCCTGTCTTGCCTCCGTTCTTTCGCATCGCTTGTTTGTTTCATTCCTTTAGGTCAAGCCACCTCGGTCTCCCATTCCCAACCCCGCTTGCCGGGGCAAAGACGTTTTCTTAGTTACTGTGTCATAGAATTTTTTTTCCAATTTCTTCAAGAGAAGATGGTTACCATGATGATTTAATATTCATTATTTTCCTTCAGCTGACTTATTTTAGTTGTTAACTTCATTGACAGATTTTTTCTTCCCATTTGTTCTTCTTTATGTGATTTTACTACATTTAATTGAGAAGAGACATTTTAAATAACCCTCAACTGGGTGTGATAGCACATGCCTGTAATCCAGGAGGGTGAGACCAGAGGATCATAGGTTCGAGACCAGAACACCAACTTAGTGAGACCCTGTTTCAAAGTAAAATAAAAATGAAAAGAGCTGGGGGTATAGCTCAGAAGTAGAACTCCCCTGGATTCAATCCCAAATATCCACCCCCCCCACACACACAAATACCCACCCCATTCACATACACCATCACAACCACCATTAGCAACAGTAAGCCTTAAGGTTATGTAAGTAAAGTGTTCAGGGCCTTTCTGTGCATCATTGCTTTTTTATTGATTCTTTTTTCTGCTTTATTTTGATTAGCTCTTAGTAACAATATATTTAAACCTATTCCTTACCAGCCAGATTTGCTTATAACATGATGGCAATGGTCTCAAAAATTTAAATACTAACCAGGGCCCTGAAATTCCTTCACAGTTCTCAGATATTACATGGTTGTTATAAGTTGGACTCAGATTCTGAGATCGCATGCATGAGGTTTCTCAGGGAAGGCATATGGGAACAATGCCTGTGGATTTAAACCAGGGTCTCTGAGCCTGGCAATATTGATATTTTGCACCAAATAATTCTTTGTTAGGGAGGAATGTCCTGTACACTGTAGAAAATGTAACAGTACACCTGACCTTTGTTTACCAGATGCCGGTAGCAAACCTTTCCCAGTCCTATAATGACAATCAAAAATGTCCTCAAACATTACAAACTGCCCCACAGTGGATAAGATCACCCCCGGTGAGAATCACTGCTCTAAAGAAGTGAAAGTATGATGCATTTAGATAGATCTGTAACTATATCCTCAGGGAGCTCTGGACCTGACATAGCCTTTCAGAATTATCCCAGTTGAGGCCTTTGCAAATGTGCTTCAATGAATCATTGGATACAGGTTGCTACCAGAGGGGACATAACTTTGGACAAAGCTGCTGCCTTCAGTAAAGCTGAGAGGGACTTGAACTGTGGGCAGGAGCCCACAGCACTGGCATCTGGGGAAATGAGAGCCAGTGGTCATTGGACTCTAAAGCTGTATTAAATATTTCTGAAATAAAATATCTAGTGAGAAGTTAATCTAAAATCTGACTTTAAGAAGTGAAGTTGTTTGCATTGTTCTGAGGGTGAAAGAAAATATGTGTACGATTTTGATATGTGAGAAGTATTAAGTTGTAACATGAATTATTTTGTTCACGTATACGGTTCCCTAGACACAATTAAGATAAAACAAAGCCACACGTGCTTATACCATACTCTTCAGGTTACCTAGTCACTTTCTTTGGTTGCTTAGCAATGAAAGGCAAAGAGACAAGGCTGCCATTGTGACGAGATAACTAATTTGCACAATTGGAATTTTAGCCCCAAGAAGTCTTCCAATACTAGACATTATCCTGATGTGGAAATGGCAGTAAATACACTGCATGTCTGACCTTGCACTCACAAGGAAATGTGTTCCTAGTTAAAGAGGTTACACTTCTCTTTTGCAGGGATAACTTGGAAGATATACTCATAGGATAAGATTTTTCTTCTTATGGGCATAAATTTAGACTTTACTATCTTGAAACAATAAGATGTAACAGGATAATGTGTTAATGTATGTATCTAGAGTTAATGGGTAATAAACAGAGGTAACCTTCATGTGTTAATATTTAACAAATAAAATGACAAGTGTGAAAACAGTATTCTCAGAGTATTTCAAAAAGAGACCAAGAGAATTGCATAAGGAATCAAGTGACACAAGAATATACAGTAGCAGAAGCAAGCCCTGCTCAAAAGGGCTGACAAAGTAATGGATCCATACACACACTGGCAACAGATATACCAAAGCAATCCTTGTTTTACACCCACCAACTTGCAACTATTCTTTAGCAGTAGGTTTAGTAGTAAGAATATGAAGAATGTTTTCTTAATGGATTGTGAAGTATTTTTTCAGTATTCTAATTTGGAGCACAACACTGAATTGATTGGCCCATTAAACTAATATAAATTTGTCACCAATCTTGAGGAAGTTCCCAGAGAGGAGGCAGACCTCAACTCAGGCTGTGAGGGTCCTTGACACTTTCATAGAAAGGAATTGGGTAGGTGACAGTGAGGCACAGATTGATTTTATTGAGAAAAGGGAAGAAGTAGTCACTGTGAGCGAGAGGGCAGAAAGCAGGCATTGAAGAGTGGTGTACTCCTGCATCTCTGCTGGGCGTTTTTATACATGTACCATCTACAGTATAGGGACATGACCTAAGAGGATCTTTTATTTTCCTTTCTGTTGGAGACTGGACATACTCTTTATTACCTACTAGGGGTTGTTTTCTTCTCTGTGCTTGGTGAAAAATAATAATATTCCCATCAGGGTGTTGTTTTTTGTGAATTTAAACAGTGCTACATTGATGTAGCATGGAGGGTTTGATTGAAGGTATGATACACAGGTAAAGTAATCAGATGACTATGATTAAGGTTTAATAATTGATGTAATTGGGCTACTTCTGATCAGAATATGTGAAAGTGAACTCCTAATCTGGACTGTTAATCATGATCATTCTTGTTTTATCCTTCATATCTCCTTTCTACCTATCTGTGGGTCTTCTAGCCCATTTCAAGTGTACTTCTAATGTGTGTGTGTTTGGTACTAGGGATTGAACCCAGAGGCTCTCTACCTCCAATCTGCACCCCTAGCCCTATTTAACTTTTATTTTGAAATACAGTCTCACTAGGTTGATGAGAGCCTCACTATTTGCTGAAGCTGTCCTCGAACTTGTATCCCTCTTGTTCCGTCTCCTAAGTACTAGAATTCCAGTTATGCATCACCACACTTGGCATTTTTTTCTACTTATTTTTTTCCTATTTATTTTATTTTTTATATAATGATTGGTGCATTGTAATCATACATCTTTGTTAGGTGCAAGCTGATAAAGGCATATATGCACACATTTCTCATTTAACCCCTTCCCCAATTCTCACCCCACTCCCTCGTCCTCCCTTCTTCTCAAGTTCAGTTTAGTGATTGTCCTTGATATATTTGTGAAAGTACATCGTGTGCATTAGGTTGCCCCACCCCCGTCCATCCCCTTCAGTTAAGTCAACTTCTTTGCTTATCGAGGGTTTCTCCTTTTTCATCTGGAAACCCTCTTATGCCCCATCTTCCCCCTAGCATCTGTATATTAGGGAGAATATATGCTTTTTTACTCTTTGTGACTGGCTAATCTCACTTAACATGTTTTCCAGCTGCATCCATTTCCCGGCAAATAACATGATTTTGTTCTTCTTTATGGCTGAGTAAAATTCCATTATGTACATATCCCATAGTTTTGTAATCCATTCATATGTCGATTGACATCTTGGCTTTTTCCATAGTTTGGCAATTGTGAACTGTGCAGCTATAAACATAGATACACATGTGTCGGTCTGGTAGTTTGGTTTCGATTCTTTTGGGTAGATACCCAGAAGTGGTATTGCTGGATCATATGGTAGGTTCCTTCCCATTCATCTGAGGATACTGTTTTCCAAAGTGGTTGCACTAATTTGCAATCCCACCAACAATGTATTAGGGTTCCCACTTCTCCACACCCTGGCCAGCATTTGTTGCTATTCGTGTTTTTTATTATTGCCGAGTCAACTCAAGGTGGATCAAAGACCTAGAACTCAGGCTAGAGATCTTGCAGCTACTTGAAGAAGGCATAGGAACAACACTTCAACACATAGGCACAAGTAAAAACTTTCTCAACAAGACCCCAAAACACAAGCAACTCAAAGGAAGATCAATACATGGGATTGCATTAAACTGAAGAGCTTCTGTGCAGCAAAGGAAACTATCAAGAACCTCAACAGAGAGCCCACAGAGTGGGAGAAAATTTTTGCCAGGTACTATTCTGATAGAGGTCAAATATCTAGGATATACAGAGAACTCAAGAATATCACAGCTAAGAAAACAAACAACCCAATCAAAAAAATGGGCAAAGGATCTAAACAGACACTTCACAAAAGAAGAAATACAAATGGCCAATAAATGTATGAGGAAATGTTCCACATCATTAGCAATCAGAGAGATGCAAATCAAAACTACCTTGAGATTTCACATTTTTTTCTATTTAAAAGGAGAAAAACTATATAGTGATAATGACAGTGATTCAGAAAATGGTCCTTCAAAAGCAAAATTAACAGAATGAAATTAACCATTAGTGAAATAGAAAATATCTGAACATATTTTTAAACCATTAAACTCAACTATAACAATTAACTAAAACATCATTTGTCACATCAAACTAACTTGAATATTATTAATTTTGGGGGGGTTTCTGGGTAAATTTTGGCTGTTTTATTAGAGACTTTTAGTAAAAACTATTTTAAATTTAATCAGAATATGGAATATGATTATTGCATTTTAAGGAACTCACATAGAACACTCCAAATCATCTAGAGTTTTTTAAAGTTTTTGTTGCAGTAGTGTTCCTGGGTAGAACTGTGGGGAAAAAGGGTAGGCTCTATCATTTGGCGTCAAATTGGTATGAAGATAGGTTTCATTCAAAGCTAGCTTTGAAGGAAGAAAGAGGAAACTTTCTTCTTTTAAATCTTTGGGGAACTAAGGAGCTTTTATAAGAGAAGAGCAGCAAAGTGGACAAAATAAATAAATATGTGCAAATGTAGAGTCAGAAAACCCATCAGCCTCAGCTTCCTTGGAGCCTATTAGGCCAGGAATGGGCAGCCCTTCAGCCCTCACTCTCAGTATGAGGAAATACAGCATGCAGAAAAACAAGTTATCAGGAAGTTGTCATTAATTTTAGAAGAAGTCTGTTTCAGTAGATTATGCTATAAATTTGCTCTGATTTTAAAGAAGTATGTGTTCTATAACCATAATTATGTCAAAAATTTTGATATATTTTAGCATTATTATAATAAAATAATTCAAGTCAAAACTATAGTTTCTAAATGATGTTTTCTCTGGAAAATAGTCTATACCTTACTCAATTTTAGAAAATTGAGTTGATATGACAACCCAAGTTTAGAAAATCAAGTTATATTATATTGCTGATATCAATGCATGTATCAAGCTTAATGTTTGTTTATGCTTCTTTTCCTAACAAACTACTAATAACTTCAAGATTTAATTAAGGAATCACTAATTCAGTGAAGCTTCTCCTAACATCCACATCACCACAGTTAACATCAATAAGAGTTAACCACTTCCTGTGATTATGTTCTTTTTAACCCTTAACACATTCTCCTTTTGATTACATTTCCCAGAAAGTGAGATCCTTTAGGGCACAGCCTATAATTCATTCATCAGTGAAACCACAGTTCTTCCCTCTGTCTTGGCATATAAAACACATTCAATACAAGCCTAGCAAACATATGGATAAGTTGATTGATGAAAAGACAGAAGCAGTTGCAATTACTAATCATAAGACTCAAACCTATAACATGCATTCATTTGAAAAATTATCAGTGCCAAATAAGAGAAACAGCCCAGCAGCAACAGATTGGAGAAAATCAGTCCACGAGCTCACATTCCCCACACCTGTCATCTCAACCTCTTGTCTTGAGGGATGCAAATAATAATGTTATCAGAGACTGTACTGAAGAAAGAACCAATTCAAGAATGTCACTGGCTTTGAATAGAGTAATTGCCAATGAGACATCTACTTAGGAACTGTAAAAAAAAAAAAAAAAAAGCAACAGAAGAGACCTTGATCTCCTTCCTGGGTTGTCTGTAAGTCTCAAGACCATATCTGAACTTTGATCAGCCAGGAATACATGCTGCATTCTTATCCAATTATTCCTTTTCACCTTTGGAGTCCCTCAACTTACTGTTTTACTTTGGCAACAAAGAACCATCAAATCCCTATGGTTTACAACAACAAATGTCAGCTTGTAGTTTTGCCCTGCATTTTGCATTCACTCACACAAAAGCTAATGAAGCAGCTCCTTTCTGGAACATGCTGGTCATCCTAGCAGTGAGGAAGTTCTGGAGAATCAGCTACCAGAATTTAAGTGCTTCAGTGACACAGGTCATTTCTGCACCAAACACATTTTTCTAAGTGAATCAGTGTTTCCACCCAACCATAACCCAGCATGCACTGACATCTTGCCCTAGGCCCAGAACGTAGAGAGCCCCACACGCCACCATCCGTGAAGACAAACTCCTATCATAGGTAGGCTTGGAGGAATCACCAGGATTCTGCCCAGAGATTATCTTATGTACTTATAAGAATATGTAATAATATGATATCTACCCTCTTTGAAAATATTTATGTATAAAATGTATTGCTGTTGACTATAGGGACCATGTTATATAGTAGATTTCTTGAGCTTATTCATCTTGCTTTACTAAAATTTTGTACCCATCCTATGTTCATTTCAATCTTATTCACAATGTCCGAGGTTATATGGAAACAACTTAAATATCCTCTGATAGATGAAAGGATAAAGAAAATTCAGAGTGTGTGTGTGTGTGTGTGTGTGTGTGTGTGTGTGTGTGTGCATGCATATACACATGTTCAGACACAAGACTGCATGATTCCACTTATGTGAAGTATCTAACATAGTCAAATTCATAAGCAAAGAATATCATGATAGTTGCCAGGGGATAGGGAAAATAGGTAATTTTCTTATTTTTACTTGGGGGAGAAATCATGTTTTTAATCTTCTTTTTAATTGTTTGGATTCATGTTTGCCTTTGAAGAGGAAAAATGGACTCTGTATACTGCCAGTATGTGGGACAAAAGAAGACAAACACAAAGATGACATTCTGAATGACAGCACATGGAGTAAACCTCCCCAATAGTAATATAATATAGGGGTCGACTACCTCAGATGCACTGCAGATCCAGAAGAGCACATTGTGAGGGGCTCTTGATCTCATTGGTGATTACATGGGGATACAAGTATAAAAATTTTTATCAAACTACATCCTTCAGATTGGACATTTATGTTGTACCTAAGGAAAAATTATTTCAAAATTTTCTCATATGTAGAACTTGGAAATTAATGCTGAAAGCTGAAGAGAAAATCAGAAAATCATGAGGATGCATCTTACCTAACACACTGTTTAAAAACTAATTGCATCTTTAACCCAAGTAAGAGAACTATTACCCCAGAATTCTTGAGAAAGTAAAAACTGGAATGCTTGGGATGTTTACATGAATTCCGTAAGCAAGCTTTTTCTCAAGTGATTTCAAATCACCTTCCTCTTCAATATAAAGCTGCATCCAGCTGATACATTTAGTGAACTCTAAAGACACTAATGTAGAAGGAAAGAGATGCTTCCTGGAACAGGCTAATGCAAAAAGCCAGCTTGTCAGGAACTCCTGTCAATAGACATGAAGTTTTAAACGAAACTATTGATTCATAGTTAGGCCTAAAAAGCACATGCTGGGGAAATATAAACTAATATACTTCTTAGCTGGATAGAAGGCATCTTTAATAATTCTTTATTATGGAATCTTTATTCCATACAACACTATTTAATGAAGCCCTTCAAAATCCAGGATTTCATCTTGAATAGTCTTTGTAATTATTTGAGAAAATTAGAACACTTTTGGAAACTAAATTCCCCTGGAGAATTCCACTTATTGTATAATAAGCTACAAAAAAATATATATTGTTTTAGAAATTAGATGGGTTATGCATATTGACAAAAGACAAGTCATTTTTCCACCCTAAAAGAACTAGCTGGCTTCTTCAGATTGTTTAAAAGCTTACAATGATTGATCTTAATGTCTCTCAATTTTTTTATATGGTATAGACATCATTAGACCCTTTTCAAAATGCCATGACTTTTGTACAACACTTTGCAGTCTCAATATTTACTTTACTGTTTTCATAGTTTTAAAAATAAAAGAACACCAAAACTGTATTTTTATGTATATAGGCAATAAAAATATTTTCTATAATAAGTATATATTCTTTGAAAAGAAAATGAATTATTAAGTCCAATATCATCATCAACAATTTTTAAGGTTTTCCTATAACTATTCATTTCTGACTCATAATAACTAACATATATATATTTATAATATAATTAATCATACTAAGGTAATTCTATAGCTAAAATTCACCAATAAGAACCAGTTGTCACCATACCTTTTAATAAAATTTTAGGCAGGAAAAATTAAAAATAGAAAAAGTTTATTGATTACAATATTTTTTCTGAAGAAATGGAAAAATAGATATTACAAGTTGAAAATCATTAATCCAAAAATCTCAAACATCTTAGTGAGACACTTAACTGGTAAAATCTACGCAAATATTCTAAGCCCCCTCCCCGAATCCCAAATATGAAATACTTCTGCTCTGGAGCATTTGGGATAAAGGATACCCAAATTGCATTCAACTTTAGCCACAGGACACTTTGTTTCAACTTTCAGAATGCCAGAGTTCTGAGAGCACATAACTTGTTGAATTTCGGGGTCAGTAAGAAATGGAAATCCTTTGCTGAAGTTTCCTTAGGACTTAATTGTACATCAGTTCCTTGGGCAATGAAGTTAGGCAAGTATTGGAATGTGTTTTTATATAGGGCTATATTGAGCGATAGAACAATGGTCCCCAGTTTTGTGTTTCTTTGTTTTGTTTTGTTTTTACTACTAGAAAGAATTTTAGAAAACTAAATATCTCTGCACCTTTTTTTTAACTTAACAACTAAAACAATTTACCTTTAGCTTAAGTAATCGCAAAAATAGAATTTCTGGTGTAAGTATTGACATGTAAATAAAACTGTTCTCTTTTTTGTTTGTTTTTTTTGTTTTTTTTTTTTGTTTTGTTTTGTGGTACTGGAGATTCAACTCAGGGGCATTCTACCTCCGAGCTATACCCCCAGCCCTATTTTTTATTCTTTATTTTGAAACAGGGTCTCACTAAGTTGCGGAGTGCCTCACTAGGTAGCTAAGGCTGGCCGCGAACCTGGATCCTCCGGTCTCAGCCTCCCAAATGCTGGGATTACAAGCGTGCGCCACCACACCCATCTCTGTTCTTTCTTTTAAATAAATCCAAAAAGATAAAAACATCATTGTCCTTTTTAATAAATATTTGAATTAGTTCTTTTTTAATGTGCTTTTATTGTTGCATTATCGTCTCACATCATAATGTAAATCATGTTGACACTGACATAAATGCTCACAGCACTTGATCCGCCCCCAACCAAATTAGTTCTTTTTTAAAAATGAGAAATTATACAATGTTTTTTCTTGAAACTTGTTTTTTCATTCCAATTTTACCATAGAGCTTTACCCTAATCCAATCTATTTTTATATTTGAATTTCTTTTGCTAACCTATCTTCTCTAGCACAAAAATCTCTATATAAATCAAAATATTTTAAAAATTTGAGACCATAAACCATGCTTAAATATTTCTTAAGATTTCAATTATTAGTAAATCATTAATCAATATATCATAAAGATTAGACATCTCTATAATTAGTTTTAAACATAGAAAAATCAAATTTTATTATAAACATAATTCTTCATGGATGTGGTTGCTTTTACAATTAGTTCACTGTGGATAAATATTACTTATTTCTAGGATTAGACAGGATTTAATAGATATATCTAAAAATGAATAATAGAGATGAAATAAGTGCTGAGAAATTATATACATAGATATGGAAAGAATTGTTTTCTGTACCAATGTCACTTAACGTTTTGAATGCCTCTCAAATTATTTAACTCGATATACTCGAGAGCCTAATAGACCAAATATATACATATATGCATATTTATGATAGATAAATAGGTGATAGATGATGATGATAGAGAGATAGATAGATAGATAGATGGTAGATAGGGCTGAGAATACACTTGGGCTGATATAACTTTTGGTGATTTTTATTTTATTGAGTATTTTAAATATGCTAAGTTTTTGTCAAAACTTGGCACTACATATTTAACTTTTTCAAGTTAAGGGAATTGTCACATAGCCTATATATTGGTCCATTTTTTATTACAATAATTATATACCTGAGGCTGAGGCTGAGTACTTTATAAATAAAAAGTTTATTTAGCTTTGCATTCTGGAAGTTCAAGGGCATGGCACTAGCATCAGCTCAGGTCTGGTGGGCCTCATAGTGGATGGTATCATAATGTGTGAGCACGTAAGAGAGGGAGAGATTGTATCGCCAAACAGGAAACCAAAGGGGTTAGAGAGTGGTCAGGATTGTTATTTCATAACACTCTCACAAGAACTAACACAGGGTCACACAAGATCCACTTTAATCCTTTCCCAAGGCTTTCCTACCTCGACCTAAGGACCTTCTATGAGTCCTCACCTCTTAAAGATTCTACCATCTCCCCCAAACCATGTCACACTGGGAACCAAGCTTCCCACACATGAAGCCTGGAGAACAAACCACATCTAAACCACAGTGACCTAATTGGCATGACCACCATACCGCCTCTTTCCTTGACTACTCAAAGTTCCTATATTTGGGGTTTTCTATCAACCTATGTCTTCTTTGGGGAACAAATACAAGCATGGACTATGAGAGTTAAAAAAAAATGTATTGAACTATATTATATGCAAGGCATTGTTGCAAGGGCCACAAGCTCTTCCTCTATCTCATCTCATCTGCCTCCTTAGTGCTCACTCTGTTGCAACCTGATGGACCTCTTCTCTGTTCTTAGCCAAAGAAATACCCTCCCACCCCTTCCTGGATCGCACCTGTACTTCATTCAGGTCTCTGCTCAGATGTCATCTAATCAAATATAGCACCTCACTGCTTATTGTCTTCTTACCCTGATTTATATTTTTAGTCTTTTGAAAATTATTGATAAGAAGGAAAGTTATTTTTTTTATTGAGTACCCTCAAATTACCTAAGATAGTCACCTAAAAGAAGTTGTGACACCTAATAAGATCCCAAGCCTGAAGCCAAACACTGATCACCCCTGCTTTCCCATCCCACCTCAAGTGGGGGCGGGGGTCTCATTTACATGTAATGTCACATGAGATGTCATTTTATGCTTTGTCTCTTTGCTGTTTCTCATGTTTTCAGTCTTTTGCTCTGTGGTCCATATATTCATTGATGTCTTTTAGCTCTAGTAATTTGAAGATACATATATTTTACTTATACATTTTGAAATCAGGTCATTAGTCTCTATCAATGTCAAGAATGAAATAGCAAGCCAGGCGTGGTGTTGTATGCTTGTAATCCCAGTATTTGGGAGGCTGAGACAGGAGGATCCGGGTTTGTGGCCAGCTTCAGCTACTTAGTGAGGCTCTCTGCAACTTAGTGAGACCTTGTTTCAAAAAAAATTATGAAATAGGACTGGGGGTGTAGCTCAGAGGTATAATGCCCCTGGGTTCAATCCCCAGTGCCGCAAAAAAAAAATAGCCAGTTTCAATAAGACGAGATAAATCACATATTTATAGCTGCCTCAACACTTATCAACTTTTTGGTTTATCTTGCTTTTTTATTATATAATGGATTATAATCTCGGATTGTTTTTAGCAGTATCAGTACTTTAGGAAAATGTATTCATCTTGTAATCACACAACAGTTGTTCATACTCTGTTCTTAGTGTTTACCATCAGTACTTTCTTGTCATGAAATAGATTCAGCTTTTATTTGAATGTCCCTTGTGTTTGGCTAAGTGTGCCTTCAAGTAATACTTATTGCTGGGGGGGGGAGGGGGCAGAGGACAGGACCTTGTGTTGTCTAGACCTGTCTTTGTCAATATCTTTAGCTCCTTTCCTTTAGGAGGTCTTAAGGATGTTTCCTCAAGTCCTGCAAAAGTGGTCACTCTCGCTACCTTCTCAGAAAGCTCAGGGGTCTTTGGTGGCTCCTATAATTTGTTCTAATCTGTAGAAATCCATCAATGTCCCACTTGTGGTATGTCACCGCTGCTACTCCATGTGCATGTGTTCAGTCATCGTTCAATCAGTTTAGGGGAAGAGCAGTTCTGAAAGGAAGATTTAATCACAGTCTTTAGACATCCTAAATAATTCTCTACCTACTGAGTAGTATTCAAACTCCATAGAAGATCTGACTTTACCTGGCCTAAACAACCTTGGTCTTGTATCCAAGTGAGTGATTCATTCATTTCATTCTAGTTCTGGTCCCATAGATATAATAAATAGTTTATTTTTTCCTTAACCTGGTTTAGTCAAGGTCCAAGATTAAATCAGTCACTTATTTTATTTTTTACAGTTTACTGAGCACTGAAAGTTTGAATAAAAAATCAACTCAGAGCAAGTAAACCCATCAATAATGACTGAACATGGAAACACATGCTATGAAGACAGGACGATTATCTATGAAATAGTCTTTGTGTTTTGACAAATATCAAGGGAAGTAGCATCTGAGGCAAAACCATCCACAGGTAAGCCAACAAACACCTTGGTAAAACTTTCCAGTGATTTTGGCTCTGCATATTAGCTCCTCAAATGTTAATAAACATGAAGAAATATCCACATCAACCAAGAATATCATTTACTGGTAGTCATTGAGAATCTCTCAGAAACTCTTCAGTCATTCACAACTGTTTGACTATGTTGACAGCCAGGTCAAATATTTTTCTAGTTCTAAAGTCAAATGAAGAACACCTTTTTATAGTTTATTCTTAATTCTCCTCTGAATGCTACTTATTGTAAACAGTTTTATAATTCATCATGACATTTATAGATAGAGTAATTATTAAACCTAAGTCAAATTTCTCAAAACATATCAGTGTCTAATGAGGTCAACTTCTCTGATCTACGTTAAGCTTTCTTCTGAAATACACTCAACTGGCTAGGAACATTAGGTCAGGAGTTGCTTTACAGCAAAAAATAGATATATTTATTTACATAAATTATGTAAAATCAAAGGTTAAGCCTACAGTACCTTGATATATTTGCTGAAATTTTCTAAAAATACATAGAGATTTCCCTTCTCATTTTTTGTTTTCTAACCAAAAAGAGCTATTTAACTGATGCTATCTATGATGTCTCAAAATTTACCAAAGTAAATCAAGAATTTTGAGAAAATAATTTCTGTTTTAGATAATGATAAATCAAGATAATTTTCATTTTCTAGTTTATGCTAATCATATGAAAAACTCTTATCAGTTAATCAAATGCTTATTTCTATAATTGATCTAAGCTTCTGATGTTTAATGTAATAAAGTGACTGGATTTGCACTTATATACATTTCAACCTTTTCTATTTAAAATGTAAGTATTTACAAATTATTACTCACTTTTAAACAGTAGATGAAATTCAGTTACTACTGATTTTATATACATGTTTCTGTCAAGCAAAAACTAGTAATTAGCCTTTATTTACAGGTAATCAAATAGTGGATGACAAATGCTTTTGTTCATCCCAGGGTCTGAGAATTTCATAAAAATTGGGTACCATAGTTTTGCTATTAATAAAACTGTTAGAAGCTGGCTTAGTGCCTAAAAATAAGAAAAAAAATAGATAAAAGTTCTGATGATAGTTGCCCCAGAATCATCATAAAATATTTTTGTTGTTTTGTTTTGTTTTTTTTTTTTTTTTGCTAGAGAATCATAATTTCTAAGGCTTTTATTATGATACATGACTTTTATTAGATTTAGCTAATACTGTTGAGAATCACCAATGTTAGCCAGTTTGAGCAATGGGAAGAAGTATTGTTCTCTTCCTCCATCCTTCAGTAGGCTTCTCCTCAATCTCCTTACTTCTTTTTCAAATTCTCTGCAACCTCTTAATTTTGGAGCATTCTGTCGGGCGTGGTGGCGCACGCTTGTAATCCCAGCATTTGGGAGGCTGAGACCGGAGGATCCGGGTTCGCGGCCAGCCTCAGCTACCTAGTGAGGCCCTCCGCAACTTAGTGAGACTTGGTTTCAAAATAAAGAATAAAAAATAGGGCTGGGGGCGTAGCTCGGAGGTAGAATGCCCCTGAGTTCAATCCCCAGTACCGCAAAAAAAAATTAAAAAAAAAAAGATTGGCTCAATCCTCTTCTTAGCTATACTCACTGTTTTGGTGATTTCAATCAGGCTTGAGTTTTGATCCTCCATTTTTATGTTAATGCACCCAAATTTTTATCTCTAGTCCAGATCTTGCGCCAAAACTCCAGTCTCATATATCCAAGTGATATATATAACTCAGCCTTCTCTCTTAGATGTCCAACAACATGCTAAACAGAGTTATTCTCTATTCTCTATTCTCTCCATGGAAGCACTTCCCTGAAAGCTGATTGGCCAACTTCACTTCCTATGAGCTTTACTCAGATATCACCATCTCAATGAGTCCTGCCCTGACTACTTCATTTCATACTTCAACCTGCTTATTTCTCTGACCCAAGACAGCCAGACCCTCCCTGCAGTGCTCTACCTTTTCTACCCACAGCACTTTTAACCCACTATTTAATTTCCCTATTTATTTTTATGTACTTTTACTGCATTTTGTGCACTATAGTCTCACATCATCATGTATTTCATGGTGATAGTGACATACATGCACACAGCACTTGGTGGACTTTCCCCCAACTCTCTCCCTATTCTCACACTCCCCCATACAGGGGATTGAGATTGACATTGTTATTCTCACATATGTACATAAGTTCCTTGAGAGCATGACTTTTTTTTTTCCTTTGGTTCATGGTGTACCCCAAACACACAGTATACTGCCTGGCATGTAGTAGTTTCTCAATATTCATGAGCAATATTGGTCTGCAGTTTTCTTTCCTTGCAATGTCTTTGTCTGGTTTTGATTGGAGGGTAGCCTTGGCCTCATAGAATAAGTTAGGAAGTCTTCCCTACATCTCTATCTCTGAAAGAGATTGTAAAAATTTGTAATAATTTCTTCCTTAAGTGTTTGATAGAGTTAAACAATTAACCTGTTTTGGCCTGGTGATTTCTGTTTTAAAAGGTATTCAGTATTGCTTTAATTTCTTTGAAATAAGATTTTTTCAGATTGTTTTTTTCCTGTGTGGGTCTTAATATATTTTGTCTTTCAAAGAACTGTTGATATCATCTAGGTTACTAGTATTGGGGCATAGAGTTGATCACAGTATTCCTTTATTTTCATTTAATGTCCCTGGACTCTGTGGAAATGTTTCTTCTTTCATTTATGAAACTAATAATCTATTCCCCCCTACCCCTCTCATTATCATTCTTTTTGGTGTAGCCTGCCTAAAGGATTATCAATTTATTGATCTCTTCAAAGAAGCAGGGGTTTTTCTTTTAGTTTTTTTCTCTATCAGTTTTCTGTTTCTAATTTCACTGATCTCTGCTTTAATTTCTATTATTCTATCTTCCATTTACTTTGGATTAAATATGCACTTCTTTTTCCAGTCTCCTAGTGATTAATTTTAGATATTTATTTCTTTCGAACATATGCATTCGATGTGTAAATTTTCCTCTAACTGCATTTACTGCATCCCACAAATTTTGATAAATTATGTCTTCATTTTCTTTAGTTCAAAAAGTTGGTTTTTTTGTTTTGTTTTGTTTTGTTTTGTTTTTGGTGGTGGTGGTGGTGGTAATGCTGGAGATGAAACCCAGGGTCATTATTCCTCTGACCTATATCCCCAGTCCTATTTTATTTTTTTACATTGAAGCAGGGCCTTGCTAAGTTGCTGAGGCTGTCCTCAAAGCTGCCTAAACCTCACAAGTACTGGGATTACAGGCATGCACCACCACACCCAGCTGAGTTTAAAACATTTTTTAATTTACCTTGAGAAATTTCTTGTTTTTCTTTCATCAAGGTACTATGTAAAGATGTGTTTAATCTCTAAGCATTTGGATTATTTTCTAGTATTTTCGTGGTTTTTTTTATTTCTAATTTAATTAAACTGTGTTCTGAGAGCAGACATTGTATTATTTTTATTCTTTTGAACTTTTTTTTTTTTTTAAGATAAAACCCATGTGGTACCAGGTATGGTGGTGTACACCTGTAATCCTAATACTTAGGAGGTTGAGACAGGAGAATCCTGACTTTAAGGCCAGCCTCACAATTTAGTGAGATGCTATTTCAAAATAAAGAATATTTTTTAAAAAGTAGAGTCTACAGAAAAACTACCTTTATAATAATGGCAAAGTAGAAATTACATTTTTTTAAACTATGCTTGGCGTCAAGTACAAGATGCAGTGGACATCTTTGAAGATTATCAAGGCCAATTATCAATCCACTAAATTGACATTTCAACCCACTGAGTTCTAATGCATATTTTGAAAAAACATTAATTAAGTATAACTTTTACTTTTCTATTCCTCTATAAAACCTAAAGATTTATCAAATTAGATGCAACAAGAATTTTAAAGTTTCTTATATTTTAAAGAAAATTAGTAAAATATTCAGACAGTATGTACACAAAAGAAGACTAGAACTCAATTATTGAAGAGGTAAGGTAACATAATTTAGTGTTTTCTTAAACAGTAAAAGCAGCTAGGCATGGCAGTATGTTCCTGTCATCCCAGTAGTTGGGAGGCTGAGAAAGAAGGATCCCAAGTTCAATGCCAGTTTCACAACTTAGTGAGACGCTGCTTCAAAATAAGCACTATTTTAAAACAGTAAAGGCTATAGGAAAACTATCTTTATAATCATGGTAAATCAAATATTATAATGGTCTCCCCACACACAGTACAATAAAAATAATTATTTAGCTTTAAACAGTGTTTTTCTCCTGTTTTTATATTTCTTTCTACATATAATTCCAAACATTACATTATAGCCTCTAAAAAATGTAAATTATCATTATCACTTCATTATTCAAAGGGTTTGACATGCAGGAAAAACCAAAGCAGTAAGTAATAAAATTCATACTAATTTCTTTTTTAAAATTTGATTTACCAACAAACATATTTTTAATTATGCCAAAGAAATAATTAGTTCCTTTTATATATATTTTAAAGGGAGTCTAAGACTGCCTTCTACACACAATAGTTTTTAATTACACTTTTGTAAATGTCATTGTGATGCTAAACAAAAGAAAGCACTTCAGCATAATTTATCTATTCAAAATGTACAGAAGAATCATTCCTCTCCTAAATGAAGATGTCACCATTTTTATAATTGGAATGATTTGGAAGTGTGATAATTTTTTAAATAGAAGAATAAGGAAAAAACAAATTGGAGAAACTACTTTTCTTTAATCAATGCTTAGTGCCAGGAGCAAGATGCAATGAACATCTTTGAAGACTAACAAGGCCAATTCTCATCTGAAATTAGGGTCTCTTTGTTTACTTGGTATAACAAAGGCTAGACTCATATTCAGGGATTGTGTCAAAAGTCTTACTGCCATGTAGGGCTCCTATTCCTGCTACAGGCCCCTGCCTGGTAATAAGGAATTGGTTCACCTTCCGTAATATCTAAGATAAGTGAGAAAGGAAAAAGCAAAAGATGGATGCAAGGCATGCAGAATGATTGAACAATTTGCAGGAAAGTTAGGTGTGTATTTTCACATTTGTGAAATGCTTGTGTGGGGGTATCATGATTTGCACTCTTATCACTGAACCAATCATCTCTGTTACATTAAAATCTATTCTTCTGGCTTGCATGCTGAATGAATCTTTTACTCTTGCACTATTTTGTTGTCCCGTACATGGGTATTTGGAAAATATTGGTTTACTGAGTTGTACAGATATTCCAAATATTGAAACCTTTTATTATATACTATTAAAAATCACATTTGTTAACACTGACACCAATCTTATCAGAAATGTCATTAAATATTGTGAAGCTGTCAAGTTCAGTGGCAGATGCAAGTTTTCCATAATTTTAAATTTGCTCTTGAAAGCTCAGATTTTATCATTGACAACAAATTACTATCAGTTGTTTTCCTTTATATGACAGGCTTCATGTTTTGGGACATGGCTTGTCTCCTTATTTCACCTCTTTTCCTCTCGCAAGTTCAAAGATAAGGACCAAATAGATCTAGCGATTCAAATCTAGTAGTGTTAACAGCCTTGAATTTCCATGCCAGCCATTTCACAGAGGGACTAGGAGAGAATACTCTATAGAACTAACTGGGGTTGGTGGGAAACTTCACTATTTACTCATGATTACAGGCAAACAAAACTGGCTAAGAGAGTTGCAGTCCATGTAGAGGACCTCAGAAGTCATATCCCAATCTAAAACTCTGGGTATTTCTTCTTCACTGTGTTGACACTTGCTCTGATGTTTCAAAAGTTATGGTGGATACAACAGCTGGTCACAGTGCACAAATCAAGGCAGAGCCACCACGCTGTATTTATTTGTAGTCATTGTACTATACACTACCATGTATTCTAATTTAAAAAAAAAAAGCCAGTTTTAAGAATGTCTTTGATGAGCCAGTGAAACATTAACTTTATTAAATCTCAGCCCTTTACCTACTTCTCTCTTATAACAAAAGAAGTACATATAAAGCATTTCTGCGATGCTTGGGAGGCTAAAACAGGAGGATCTCAGGTTGGGGGCCAGCCTCAACAACTTAGTGAGATATTGTGTCCAGAAAAAGCCCTTGCTTGACAACTTGAGTTGTAAGCCAAGCAAGCCACTCTTCTTGTGGAACACCATTTTTATCTGCAGAGACAACTTACAGATAAATTGTAGTTCTTAGCCCTTGGAAAATATAGGGGTTTTAAATATGCTATTTATGTTCATACATAATGGGCTTATTACTGTTTCTTTCAAAGGAATTAATATATATTCTTATAATTTCCCAGTTTTAATTTCTGTAATCTCCTCCAATAAATTGGAGGAGCTAGTGAGGTCACAATCTAAGCCAGATTTTAGGACAAAGAATGTGCATATATATACTGGAAATAGCGAGCAAACTTGGAGAAGAGGATTTGGGTGTGGAGAACAATAACAGGAGCCACAGTTCTCTTTGTTACAAAGGACAGATAGCTTACTCAAAAGGGGAACTGATGAATTCTCATAACTTAATACCCTAGTGTGAAACCTTCTTTAGACATTAATAAAACTAGAAGCTCATATCACTACTTCTTGGTTCTCTATTGTTATTGTTTTCCATGTCTGTTTTGCTTTTCTCTGTGGTCTGGCTTTAATTAACAAATAGACTGCTTGCAGATGGTGGAGAAAATGGCCTGACATTACCACATCCATGTTCATTTAGCCTAGAAACTGGATGGAAAAAAAAAAGAAAAAAGAAAGAATGTCCTCCTCATATCACCTGAATATCAATTCAGGGAAGAATGACTGATTTAGTATATATCATGTCCCCAAAACATTACTAGGATACTAAAACCAGACAACAACAACAAAAAGTACAGACTACTCCCATGTGTGGCACTATTCACAATTACTAAAATATGGAATCAATTCAGATGTCCTTCAGTGAATGAATGACTACACTCACCCATAAAAAAAGAATGAAATATTACTCACCCATAAAAAAGAATGAAATAATTTCATTTGGATAGAACTGTAGGTCATTGTAATAAGTAAAATAAACCAAGCACCGAAAGACATATGCTACATATTCTCACTCATTTGTGGAAACTAATAAGTCAGTTGTATAGAATTGAATGGAAAAATGATCACTAAAACCTGGAAGGGCAGGGAGAAGAGGATATGGAAAGAAGTTTAATAATGGGCACCAAAACATACAGGGTAGCAATTACTTCTGATGCTTGTTTAGCATAGTAGGGTAACTATGAGTAAAGACATTCTATGATACATTTCAAAATGACAAGAAGAGTATAAAATCTCCAGCAAATAAAAATTAACATTTGAAGATAGAAATTTTTATTATGTTGATAATTACATATTATATGCATGTATCAAATTATCATAATGTTCCCCATAAAGTTGTACAAATGTCATATCTCCCAACCAAGTACTAACCAGGCCTGACCCTGCTTAGCTTCCGAGATCGGGTGCGTTCAGGGTGGTATGGCCATAGACCAAATGTCATATCTCAAAATAATTCAGGAGAGCAAAGTCAGACTAAGAATTATGAAAAAAAAGAGACGTCTAGTAAGTTCAATGTAATGTGAGATGAATAGAATACTTGTTCACTATTTGCTACAGATAAAATGGTGTTTAATGAATATAACTATGATTTCATATAAATAGAGATGGAAATCTAGTGTAGCTTTATAGTCATTGCAAGCATTCAGAGTATTTGCGTTGCTCAATGATGAAGTCAATGGATTTCTATTTGAGCAGGCATGGTCCTTTGGGTCTTGATTTTCTGTCTTTCTCCAGTGCTTTTACTATCTGCTTAGAAGCTCCAGTGGGTTTGTAGGGAGTCATTTTAAGAAGATAAAGACAGGAGAAGTCAGAAGAGTGAATTAAGACCATGTGGTCCTTCACAACTCTTTTAAACCCCCTGTACCACTGAGATCACCCCAAGACCAAACCAAATGTTCGTGTTCAGAAAGATGTACCCAGAGTGTTTCCAAAATTAACCCAGACCATGAAAGAAGCCCAATTGCTAATTATGATTGCCAAACACTAAAATACCTATGAGGGATTTTTTTTTTTTTTAGCTTTTTGTGTAAACTAAATATACTTGTTTGTCCTTGTGAAATAACTTGCTCTCACCATCCACATGAATAATTAGATCAGTATAAGAAAAGAGCAACATGAAGATATGAAAGCATATATTTTATATTTTTGTCTGGTTTTTGAGTCACAATTTCTCTGCCACTGTTCTTTCACATTCTCTTCCTTTTTAAGTATAGTATATACAAAATTAAAATGTGCACTTTGAAAAATTACACAACAAATGGAAAGTTAGTCTGCCACCCATTACCACAAACTACAATCCCTTTCCCTGAGGAAAAATAGCATTTACCTAATTCTGCTTTTAATCATGTGGTGGTTACCACCGCGATTCTAAAAAATATGCTTCAGCCATGACTTGGGAAGATGTCCATATGTGGATAGCTCTCTATTTTTGAACTCTAACTGTGACTCTGTGACTGAATGCTGGTCTCAGGAAGTCAGCTGCCATCTTGGATTGCAAATACCATGAAAAGAGAATTCTAGAGTCTGCACCAGTCCCTGCCCCAAATTTAGTCTACACAAGTCTTTCTGGTTTCCATAAATGGTAACATGATTTACCTACATGTTCAAATCAAAACCCTAAGACTCATCCTTGATCCTCCCTTTTCTTTCTCCCTCTCTAGTCCATGGATCAGCAAGTCATAGGAGTGCTCTGACCAAAATGTATCTAATATTTCTCCCCTTGTATTTTTCTCTGTCCCACCGAATCCAAGCACCATTGTTTGGATTAAGCACCATTGTTTCTTAACTGAGCAATCAGAACAGGTATTAAATGTTCTCTTTGTTTCATCCCTCCCCCATCATTCTTTTTTGGGGGGAGGGGGGATACTGAGGATTGAACCCTGGGGGGCACTACATCCTCAGCCCTATCTTTTGAAACAGGACCTCTCTATGTTGCTGAGACTGGTCTCAAATCTGCAATATTCCTATCTCAGTCCCACAAAAACTAGGATTACAAGCAAGCTCAGCTAATCTTTGTCCCATTTTAACCCATTTTCTGTATAGCGGCCACATAAATTTAAAAAATGTTAAATCAGATTCTTTTACGTTTCTACTTAAAACTCTTCAATGACACTTAGAAGAAAATTGAATGCTTAGTTGTAATCAACAGGACCCCACAGGATCTGATTCTTGCCTGCCTCTGTAGCCTCCTCCCGTACCGAGAGGGGACTGCGTGTGATGCTACTATTTAAGATTTTACAGAGTCCATGTCATCCATGTCTTAGTTTAAATATCACTTCCTAAAGGAGCAACAGAGCTTTCTAACTTCCTTTCCCTCTGCTTTTCCAGGCAGGTGCCACTGCCTAATTGTGGATTAAGAAAGCCAAGTGCCTCAGTTCTAACCAATGAGAAGTGGAAGTTGGACCTTAGTTACCTATTTCATCCTTCCTTCCTGGAATGCAGATGAAATGCTGGACCTGAAGTAATTCACATTAAGGAAGACAGAGCAGGACGGAAAGAGCCTGGCTATTTGCTGGTATAATTGGTATCCCATGTCAGCCATGAACTGAAAATCCAGACCTCTTATTTCATGAGATTGAATAGCTTTTTGTATTGTTTAAACCACTATTTATTGTTTCCTAATAATCATAAATCAATATAATCTTAAAACGTATAACATTCATATTAGTTTTTCTCTATCATGACACCCTCTTAGTATACTTTATAATATCTGGATCATTAAAAAATTATTTTGCTTACCAATTTTACTGGTTTATTGTAAGTCTGATTTAGTCAATACTAATTGCAGAGTAAATGTTAAAGAATCTCAATCATTATTGCTTGATTGATATATCATTTCTTTTTATATCTTGTTATAAAGGATGAAAATTTAGCTAATTAACCCTAAATAATTTTGTTTTTAAATTACATTTAGTTTCTTATGGCTACCTTTAACTTTAAATAGTATTTAATTTGCAACTTTTTAGGCACTATTCTCTGACTCCATGATCAGAGAAGATGAAATCAATTCTACATTGACTTCCTACTATCTCTTAATGTAATTATTTTTATTTCCATATTATATTCTTCTCTATATCTAAAATTAAGTCCTCCATATTTTGCCTTTGGGTTAATTCTACAAATTAGAAAGTCAGCAGCATTTTTGAAAAATTGATGTTATAATTTTTTTTTTGTACTAAGAATTGAACCCTGGAGTATTCTACCTCTGATCTACACTCCCAGCTCTGTATTAAATTTTGAAACAGGACTCACTAAGTTGCTAAGGCTCTCACTAACTTATTGAGGCTCGAGCCAGTGATCCTTCTATCTCGGCCTCCCAAGTAGTGGGATTACAGGCATAATTTTTAACTATTATTCATTCCAGAACAGAGTAGCATAGATAAACAAGTAGAAAATAAATTCTCCCCAATGTTACCACCCCTGTGTCACTTAATTAGTTGTAATAATAAATATAATACATGCTTTTCAAAAATTCAAAGAATATAAAAAACTACGTAGAAAACATTGGAAATTTACATATTCTTTTTATAGGGTTTTAATTGTTTAGCAGAAATGTGATTACATTATACACATTATTCTACAATCTTTTTTCCTATGTATTATGGTCATCTTTCCTTCTCTCTTTGCATTCATGTATTTTATTTTCTTTAATAGATGATTAGCATTCCATGTATGTTTAAAAAGACACTTCAATGAACTACTAAAAAGCCTTCAAGATTATTTTCACATCAGTTATAACATTAATTTTAAAAAATCTATTATATTACATTTGTAAAGGTACATTTCTATAGTACATATACCTGTAAGTTATCTAGTCAGAAGACAGGTGCATCTTATATTTTAAAAGATACCGTAAAAACTCTCCCAGCTAAACTTCTAGATAAGTGCTTTCCAATAAAATATAATGTGATCGAGTACACAACTTTAAATTTTCCATTAGTCACTATATAAAGTAAAAGAAAGAACTATTAGAGGATAAGGTAAGGGGAGATACAGAGAAGGAAATAGAGGGTGGTAGGAAGGATGGGTACAATTAAAGCATGATATATGTATGATGAAAAGTACAGTGAAACCCATTAATTTATACAATGAGTTAATATATATAATATTTTAAAAACTACTGTATACTTTAAAATGAGCAAATTTTGTGGTATGTGAAATATATCTCAGTAAGGTTATTTTCTTTCATATATTTTAAACGAAATAGATAAAATTCATTTTTAGTATATATTTCAATCCAATATATCCAAAATACTATTTCAGCATGTAATCAGTATAAAAGTTAATGATATATTTTATATTATCATCATCGTACCACATTTTCAAAATCCAGCATGTATTTTATACAGTATACCTTAATTGAAATGGAAATTATGGTAGGAAATACCTGATCATCAAATTTACTGTCAAAAAAGTAAATTTGCACAAATTACCCCAAATATACTATTTTAAAACTTAACTATAGTTAAAATAAAAAATTCCATTCCTTCCTTGTGTCAAACTCATTTCAATGGCTCAACAACCAGCCATGGCTAGTGGCTATGGTATTGGAAAACATAGTTATAAATTATCCAGATTAGCAGAATATTTCTATCCCCTCTACTTACCACATTGACAGCAAGAAGCAGCACATTGGAATCTGGGGGAATGCTAGCCTTTTGTGGCCCTAGCAGCATTTCTCCCACCAGTAGAGTTTTATATTTCTAAGATGAATTTGTATTTATTACAAAATCTATTTGATCCCTTTGTTTTTGCCAAATTTTACAATTCAGTCAATGTTAAAAAATATTCCTAAAGATGAATATAAAAATATTTGATTCAATACTTTGGGGAAAATAAAGGTAAATCAAACAAAACACACAAAATATAGGAGTGGGCAAAGATGACTGTCAATGTGAAAAGAGTGTAAAAACAGAAGAATCTGCATTTCTGATTGGTAAATTTCTTTAAATTCTTACTAAACTTTAAAAAAATAAAAACATGAAATAATAGGCAATGTTTTGGCATCTACTCAAATAATTATATAAATTTATTTCAGCTGTTAACCAATTTTATCACTTCAAGAGTTTTACTAATGTTTCATCTTTATTCCTTTACATTATTCCCTTACTGCACTGCTGAATTTGCTAATATTTTTTCAATATTTTTGCACTTGTTAGTAGTTTTATTTTTCTCTGCTATCCATGCCTAGTTTTGGCACCAGCATTATTCTAGGCTTTAAATAATTTATTTTTGTAAATACCTGATCTATATTTCATTTTCATCAAATTTACTATCAAAAAAGTAAATTTTCACATTCATATTACCCCAAATATACTATTTTAAAACTTAACTATAGTTAAAAGGTTGAACCCAGAGGTGTTCTACCTCTGAGCTACACTCCCAGCTCTATTTTATTTTTTATTTTGAAACAGGATCTCAGTTGCTGAGCCTGACCTTGAATCTGCAATCCTCCTATCTCAGCTTCCCAAATGAGATTACAGGTATGCACCACCATGCCTGGCTTGATTTTTGTATTTAGTATTCACATTATTCACAGCTAATATGAAACATGTGCTTCTTCTCTTTAACCCAGGGTATATTTCGGGAGAAAAATATATGCATGTAGATAGATTTATTGTATATATTATGTTTATTAGATATAACTGAATTATGTCTATTTTATTATATATGTCTATATTACTGGAAATATTTATATGATATATATAATGATATATATGTCATGCAGTTCATTCATTGAAGCAATAATCATATCCCTTAATCTTTATTATTGATTAAATAAATCATTTCATACATAAATGCCTTGTGGTCTTTCACTAGTATTCTGGTTTTAACAGTTTTTGCCTTCCATCCTTAGGTTTTAAATATTCTTGAAAATTTGTATCTTCTTTCAATATTAGATACTGATCTCTTTTCCATACACTGCTTTTCTGGCATCTCCAAGGCCACACCCCCAGGGACCACCTTCTTCAGCCACACCCTGCCAGCCTACCAAGTACCACCCAATGTTAGAAAATATTGACTAAAGATGAATATAAAAATATTTGATTCAAAGATTTACCACCCAAGTAAATCTTTTGCAATGGATTTAGCCGCTTCTAGGATTACAACCCTCATGATTCCATCCTATCAACCCTGAATACTAATAAATGAGTTATCTAGGGGACATTTTATATCTAACTATAACACTGAGGCTGGCTGCAATCCTGCAATCCTCCTGTCTCAGCCTCCCATGTACTAGAGTTACAGGCATGTGGCCACGCTGAGCTATATCTAATGATCTTAATGAATATGCCAGTGCTTTTTTAATCTTTCAGTTCTTTACTATTAATGTTCAACATAAATTTTCCCTAAGTATTACATAGTGATAATGATTGGTATCTTTATCTTCTCAGAAACAAAATAGATTTCGTATTGTTTTTTTCTTTCCTTTGCATCCTCATTTCTTCACTTTCACTTTCTTCTTCCACAACCATTTCCCATGACTGGATAAAAACATCTCAAATTTTAGTACCAAATTGTTACTGAAATCACTTTAGTAATCCATTGTTTTTAGTAATCCTTCCTTTGCAATTACACAAGATTTACAAACATATTATCAATAATTACTTAGACTTAACTGTAAGTTTTACCAGTTCTTTGCTCACCACTCTATATTCCATTTTTTTGTTTAGGAGGAGTATATCTTTAAGAATATTTTTCAAAAAGGATGATTAATTTTCCAGTTCTTTTCATATCCGAACTGGGCCTCATTTTGCCACATATTTTTAGTTCTCTCTTGACTAAATAGAATTTTAGGCTAAAAATTACTTTTGCCCAGTATTTTGAAGACATTTTTCCACTGTTTTTTACTATTCTGCATTTTATCAGGGAAGTCTGTTACTCTACATCTCTTAGTGATAATTTCTTTTTTTAATACTTTTAGGAATTGCTCTTTATCATAGATATTCAAAATGGATTGGTCTGGGCTTAGGGCCTCAGTGTTAATGCTTCTTAGTAAGTTCCCCCTGTTGACATTATTGTTTATCCAGGAAGAGATTAAAGACTTGTTTTTGGAATTCTTTCCTGGGGACACATGCCATAGCCAGCTGTTCAAATCAGAGCCAGATGAAGATAAGTGTGTAAGGTATTGAGTCAGTCCTGGTGTCTTCCCCTTTCTATCGTCCCTTGAATCTGAGCGAGAACTATCTCTGGGATTCATTAGCTTTTCTCTCACCTCTATAGCAGTCTCTTCATGCATCTATTTTTTTTCCTGATTTTCTGTTATCTTGATCCATGTCTTATTTTCTGATAGAAAATATACCAAATGCTTGGTCTTTTAACCTCTGGTACTTTTAGGAAAGTACTTTATCTTTTCATGTCATTTCTGAAGGACTTGGAGAGGAGGAGAAGAAGATAAGTGCTCAGTCGGCAAACTTCAAAGGTAGAGAACCTAGTGCTTGGTTACCCACAACATGGTTGCCTGGCATTCCTGATTTCTTGGCATCTTATGTTAATTTTGCTTTATAGGATCAAGTCACAGCATTGCTTTCCTTCATACACCTTCTTGATCACCTTGTGCCTTTGAGTGAAGTGGGCTCTATCCATGGGGTTCTTTTCTAATACCTGACCTGACATTAATACTCAATATTAATTGACATACTTTCTCTTCTCCATCTTTCCTTTGTGCTTTCCCAAGTTCATATTCATTCTCCCTTTACAGACTTCATATTTCTCTTTTTATACTTTTATTGGTATATTATAGTCTCACATTATGCTGATAGTTATATAGATCCACATAGGTTAATATTTCTATCCAAAGACATTTTTCATGTTTTTTCTACCAAGGACATCCCTGACTCACTGAACACTTCCCACCATTCTCCTTTAACTTGCTTGGCTTCCTTTTATTCCATCACTTTGAAGGCAAGACTGTCTCTGTTTCTAATATGAACACTAAGTGGTCACTATATTCAAATGGTTTATCTTACTTGGGACATTTTTAGTCACTTAGTTCCAAATAGAAGCTAATGAGATCAGACTCCCCTTTGTCCCATTATTTCCAAAAACATGATAGTCCTCATGTTCCCATAGCATACTTTCTTTTCCTGGTAATATAAGATTAATCAAATTCCCTCTCCCATTGCCCCTGCCCTGTCTTCCCGTCAGCTTTGCACTGTGGTAGTACTGACACTGGAGAATGTCATACTGGCATGTTCATACTTGTGTGAAAGAGATTCTGATTGAAACTACACTTGGATTTAGACCTATATGGATGTATTTGATAAATTGGGAACATCACCAGCCTGAAGGCATGGGTTGGTCTGAGTATGGGGAAGAAGGCAAAAGCTCCTCCATTACAAAATCACCCTCAGAATGAATCACTGGAATACAGTCTGATATGCCAGGGGCCAACTCATCTCTGAATTAATTTGCCTATAGAATGCAGTGCTGTCTAAAGAAAAAGTAATTATAATGTGTCAGTTACACACACACACACACACACACACACACACACACACACACACAAACTAAAGTCAATAATTATTTAGAACTGAGAAAACAAATTACTTCCCCAAGCTGGGGTATTTGCTGTTGAATTTGTGACATTGTTTAGAATTGTAGATGGCAATAATAAAAATATAAATTTATACTCCCATTTCTAAATTCTCTTTGAGCATCCCTCCCCTTATTGCCTGTCTCTGGAATGGATGGCACCTCCTGCCTCACCGTTGGTACATCATTGGGGAAACTATGTCTTTAATATTTCACATTAGGTCAAAAATTCTCAGTGCTTTATATCAGGGATAGATATTTTTCCTGATTTATTGATGAAAAACTGAGGCAAATTTGAAGTTTGTGAGGTAATTGGAAAGAAACATAATTAAGACCATATTCATTAAATTCTCAAACCCTTCTGGTAGACACCAACTAGCAAAAGCTCCCCCAAAGGAGAACCTGGGGTTCCAGTCCTGAACCTCATGTTCCTGATCTACCTGACACCTCAGGGCATTCTGGAGCTGTAATTGATCTTCCTTTTCTTGAATGTTCTCCATAGGCTAAGCATTTTACTCATTATTTGTTAACAAGTAGCAAAATGGGAAAGAGGTTAAATAATGTACTAAAGGAACTCTGAAGTCAGGAAAAGGAGCTAGGACTTAAATTCAGACCTGACAGGTAAGGACATATACTTAACCTAGAACACATACATGCTTTAAACCAGTCATTCTTGGGGATTCCTGTCCGAATATGCACAGTGAGAGAGGGAAGTTCTGAAAAAAAAAAAAAAAAAAAAGTTTTGTAAAATTATTTATGTTCATATTTAGTAGATTGTTTGTTTAGTACTGAGGATTGAACCCAGTAGCATTCTACCTCTGAGCTACACTCCTGGCCCTACTTTATTTTTTATTTTGACACAGGCCTCTCTAAGTTGCTGAGGGCCTCGCTAAACTGTTGAAAACCTGTGATACTGTCTCAGTCTCCCTGATTTTACATGACAAATTACCAAAAAAAGAAAAAAAAAGGCTCCTAACAGTTAATTGTTAATATACTCATATAAGTGAAACATCAACATAGTAGCTATAAAGACTGGGAAGCATAGAGTAAGTTCAATTTTCTCTGTTTCTGAAAATCACAATGAGGAAACCAAAACCATGAAGAGGGCAGAGGCAGAGTAGGAGTGATGTACAGAGACCCTCAATAAATTAATTACTTAATAGAGAATCCACACCTGCTTCTGCCAAATGAGAGAGAAATCTCTCTAAAGATATTGGCCATCTTGGGGTTTTTTTTGTCTGCCTTATGACCTCATGTGATTATCCCCTCATGTAAGCAGTAAGAAGACAGTGATGCATGCTACCTTCATGGAGCATGCTGTCTTTTCAGGGAGGTTTAGAAACAAACCTTAGATTCTTGTTTTCTCTCTGCCCCTGAGTAAGAAGCCACTAATGCATACTGAATTCATGGAGAATTTTCTTGCTGGTGTGCAGTCTTGGCCAGAAGAGCTGAGTACCACAGCCAAGCTTTACCTACTTCAAGTGTTGGCAGGGCACAGCCCTGTTTGCTCTCTCTGAATACAGGCTCATAAAACCTATTTCTGTCCAGTGGCACTTGCACATATGTAGCTTACTGGGAATTTGCCTGGATTAGATTGAATAAATAGAGGTGAAGGAGGAGAGGAAGAAATGAATGCAAGGATTACAAAGGAAAAAGTGAAAGCATTTGGTGTCTGGCAGTGGAGGCCCAAGAAGGACTCAATGCAGCTTCTGGGACTTTGGGCATGTGTGGTTTGGGAATGGATATAGCCAGATAGAAATATCAGTCAGCAAAACAGCTGAGCAGAACTTCTGTAAACAGAGAAGGACAATTTCATGTCACTGTGAAAAGAAATATGTTCAACTTCACCAAATTAGGATAAAAAGTGGCATTCATCCTACTTTAATAACCAGATCCAGTGACTACAGAGGACACTTTCCCTTCATAATCTTGAATAATATGATAAACAACTCAGCCCCAGGTGTGATTCTAGGTGCTTATGGAGAAAAAGTGGGGAAATTGGGCAATTGCCCAGAAGTTTCTACTCTTTGATTCTCCTGCTAACATTACTAAGTGCTACTTTGTAACCATTTTAAGTTTTTCACATGTGTTAATCTACTTAGTTTTCACAACAAATCTTTGAGGGAGGAACTATCATTATACCAATTTTTCCCATAAGAAACTGAAGCTCAGAGCCAGGAGTCATATGCAGCCCATCTGGACCTAGAAGACTGGTCTTTATCCTGGTGGTGATGTGGGGAAGAGGCAGCCAGCATCCTACAAAACCCTCCATCCATGCTGGAAGCTCAGGTGATGTCTAAATTTTGCCTGACCCCCAACTCAGAATACCATAGCCCAACACAGTGTGGGTTTGTTGTCAGAAGTTCTATAATGGCCAGGCATGGTGCCGCATACATGTAATTCTTACAGTAGTTGGGAGACATGAACAAGCAATTATGTAATGACCCAATGGGTTCTGAGACAGACATTCAAAGAAAGTGCATGCTAAACTTGTTCCACAAGTAGTCTTTTTATCTAAAGAGATAAATTAAAGAATAGGGTCTTAGTGTCTTGAAACCTTAAGCACTGAGCTCCACTCAGTCCACAGTGATTCAATCACTTGTATGCTCGCCGTGGGTGTTCAAACTCAGAGAAGAAAGGTAACAAAGTCTTTCAAAGCCATATTAGAAAAGAGACGATCAATATTTTTTTTTTTTTTTTTTTTTTTTTGCGGTACTGGGGATTGAGCTCAGAGGCATTCTACCTCCGAGCTATACCCCCAGCCCTATTTTTTTATTCTTTATTTTGAAACCGAGTCTCACTAAGTTGCGGAGTGCCTCACTAGGTAGCTGAGGCTGGCCGCGAACCCGGATCCTCCGGTCTCAGCCTCCCGAATGCTGGGATTACAAGCGTGCGCCACTACGCCCGGCTTAGAGACGATCAATATTACCATGAAATACATTACAATATGAGACTATAATGGGCCATTAAAAGTATAAAAAGGGGCAGAAAATATTTAAAAGATTCACATTACCTCTGCAAAACACACACACACACACACACACACACACACACACACACACACACACTCTCAAATTCCAAAACTAGGTTGAGTCTCACATAGGGCAAGGAATGGAAAGAAGGGAAATGACAAGAGGACAGAAGTTGAAGTGAACACTGAAGAGTGTGCCTGCCTTTTTGGAGCGTGGATCATCACACAGACAAGGTAGAAACGGCAGCAGGAAGCAAAGTCAGTGGCAAGACCAGGTATCAGCGCTTGGAAATGTCTCAAGTCTCCATGTATAGACAGCGGCACAACACCTGCCCAGAGAATTGCCTCAGTTTCCCTTCTGTGGTACACAGCAGATCATTCATTGAGAGTCCAGCAGCATCGATGCCTCTATGATTTCAAACCTTGCTTAACATCCATCCTACCCACCCCATATTAAATCATCTTCCTTTTGATGTCCTAGGATTCTCATTTGTCCCTAGAAGAGAGAAAGGGCAGAGTCCTGGGCAACTGATTGTAGTGTGGGAAGGAAAGGAAGCCCCCACCAGGCTTAGGACAGGAGATCAGGCTCTCTCATCTATCTGGGACAGTGTTGGAATGGAGATCAGCTTAATGCTATAGCCAATATAGCATAATTAGAAATCTAAAAGCTAAACATCCAAGTACCATACATTAAAAATCCATCAGCCATAAAGAAGAACAAAATGACATTTTGCAGGAAAATGTATGGAACTAGAGAACATTGTTCTAAGTGAGATCACCCAGACTCAGAAAATCAAGGGCCAAATGTTCTGTAATAAGTGGAAACTAGAGAGAAAATAGGAAATAAAAGGTGATACCCCATGAATATGAGCAGAGAGACCAATAGAGTAGTGGACAGGGATTGGGAGAGAGAAGGAAGGAAGGGAGGTATGGAGAAGGAAACAGACCAAAGAATATTATGCACTTATATTAATATATGACCATGAATCTCATTGTCATGTGCAGGGAAAAGGGAGGGAAACAGACTAAGTGACATTGTGTGCATAAGTGAATATATCACAATGGCTCTATGATCTACCATTACAATGCACCAATAAAAGATTAATAAAAAAAGTATAACTCCAATAAAACAGAATTACTCTGGGAAAAAATCCCATCAGAAATGTTTTGGAGATGGTTTAACAAAAATATAGCAACTCTAATGTTTAAATAATGAAATCCAGAAGGCTCTTTCAACAGGGGGACTAAAGGAAACACGCTCCCCCCTGCCCACAATTAACCATATGATTAGGACAATACACGTGGCTCCTCTAAGACTTAGACACATCTCTAGACACAGGCACAAAGTCTCAGGGTACAGAGAAATGGGAGTCACATTCAGGACCATGCAAGGGTTGAAAGAAATCAGGTCAAATACTGGGCCCAGAGGTCCAACCTGACCATCTGCCTATCAAAACTCCCCTGAAATGTGTTCAACCCAAATTTACTCTTAGCAGCTCTGATCACAGTCTTGCCTTTTCTGGGATCTGAAAACAATGGGAAATCAGGCTGGTATATCTAATTCCCTAACAACTCCAAACAAGGGTACAAGTCATACAAGTTTGATAGGCCTATGCCAGTACTTTACTCTTCATTAAAAGAGGTCAGCCTAATGCAAGATAATAAACCTCTCATGACCTATTGAGTTTGTTACATCATAAACTGAAATTATCCCTGAGCCAATATGTGAGCAATTTCTTTCTTGTTATTCACATATTAGACTCCAGCATCTTGGGATTCCAAATCTCTTAGCAATAATTTAACAGGAATACCACAATGTCTCATTGTTTTCTAGTAATAGTCATCTTCATGTGATTCTTCCCAAGTTCATCATATACTCTTTTCTGTTCCCTCCAACTATTTTTCCTTCTCTATAGCTATTCCAAATTACTACATTTCCCATGGTACCAAATACAGATAGATAACTAGAAAGGGGACATTTTCCTGTTGGATCTTGTTTTGTGTATGAAGACTAACCAGAGAGCAATCTTTATTACCAAATTCTAAAACTATTGAAGGTCAATATTCTGTGTGTTTATTTCATATCATCAGTGGTATGATCTTATTCAGGTGCAAGAAGATGCAATATTATATAGTTTTGCAAAAGCAAATAAGAGTATTGTAAAGAAGACTATTGATGTCTAATGGGTTGACTCACCAAGTATTCATTGACTCAAGAGAAAATGAATTTGCTTTAAAACTGTTGGCATTGCTCATCTATGAAAGCTAGATAGACAAAAAAACCAAATGGGAACTCAGTTTAGGAAGGTTTGCAAAAGGAAAGTTTTCTCTTTTAGGTGTAAAACTTATTCACGGATTATATTCAGTGAATAAATAGTTATTGAATACTACATTTGAGTAATCAAAAGAATAATGTGGATTCTATCCCTGAATAATTCTCAAATTTTACAATCTTAGGAGGTAGATAATACTTATTTAATTTTAATACTTATTTAATTTTAAATCAGTTGCAGTTCCTTATAGCTCACAAGAGGTTTAAAATCTAGTCAATTGTTAGATGGTTTAAAAAAAAGTGTGATGAAATTGTACCTTGGAAATCTCCTTAGTCAGTGTAAAGGGCAATATAGTTTTTTGTTTGCTTGCTTTTTTGATGTTTGAGGTTTTGGGAATTTGTTTATTGGGGGACTTGGGGGTGGTGGTAGTGGTGGTGGGGTGCTGGAGATTGAACATTGGTATACTCTACCACTGAGCTGCATCCCAAGCACAAGGAAAATTGACTATATTTTAGTGCAATTTTGGTCTATACTTTTACACAAAATTTATTTTTATCATATGCTATTTTCCATTCCATATTACAAAGGTGTTTAAATAATGTTATATTATGTATATTTTATGTAACTATCTGGTTTAAGTGTTTTATATCCCACACACTTTCTTTTTTTTTTTTTTCTTTTTTTGGTACTGCACCCAGCTCCACATAGTTTCTTGCTTATACTAAGTACTCTGCTATTTTATAGCAACATTTTAGAAAATTGGAGATTCTTGATATGATATAAAACACATTATAATTTTTCTTCTTTAAAATAATGGGAAATAAATTTCTGTCTACTATTTCCATGCAGATCTTCTGACTTTTAGAAATTATTTAGCAACCAGCCTCAGCTACCTAGTGAGGCACTCCGCAACTTAGTGAGACCCTGTTCCAAAATAAAGAATTAAAAAAATAGGGCTGGGGGTATACCTCACAGGTAGAATGCCCCTGAGTTCAATCCCCAGTACTGAAAAAAAAAAAGAAATTATTTACCAACATTAAGAGGCGATGTCAGGATGTCAGAATGGTAAGTTGATAGAAACGTAGCAATTAAACTGTGAGTTCATGAAATTTGTGTCATAAAATTCAGGGCAGTGCTTAAAGCTAAGAGAAAAAATACATTGAGATGCATTAAGTGCAAAAGTTTCAAACATTCAGCAATACTAGTTGTATCATAGCACCAGCTATGGAGACAGGAGTACCATAGAGGGCCTTGTGTTCCAGTCTAAGGGGGTCAAAATTTGCTGATAAGCTCAGAGGATTGATGATATTTTCTAGAATAGGGAATCCAAGATGATATTTTCTAGAATAGGGTGGTACAAGAGGAAGAAAGACAAAACCAGGTAGAACTTGACAAGTGTGGTTTCTTTGAAATAGGAATGAATTAAAAGGCAGGGTTAAAAATCCTCTGGTGCCCCTACTGGTGACCAAGGGGTAATACAGCATGGATGGGTTATTTGATCAATTTCTATGCAGCTAGAATAAAGCATGAAGGAAATCCTCTTCCTCAGGATGCAATAATGCCAAAGTTCTATGACAGTTGAGAGAATTATATTCTAAAAAGTAGTCAATATGCAATAAAATCTCAGATAGAAGACTGAGAATGAAGATATTTCTTTTCTAGTGGTTAGAAAAGTTGGAAGCTTGTGAATAAAAAGTATAATTCTGCATTTTAAACACCTTAAGACCTGAATACTCTTTGGAAATGTATTTATAGCTTTTCATTATAGTTGTCTTTTCATATAAGGTAAGCTGGAAGTCCTGTGTGAAAGTGCAGCACAAAATATCTCCTAACATGAGTCACAAAAAGTAAAAAAACGGATGTTCTCCCTAATATGTGGAAGATGGGAGAAAGTGGGTCATAGAAGGGCCTCTAGACAAAGAAGGAATATCCTAGATGAGCAAAGAAGGTGACCTAACTGAGAGTGATGGGAGGGTGGAGAGGGAAACACATGATATACATTAACAATCATATCAAAATCAATCACTAAACCAAACATGAGACGGGGAGAGAGAGGAGCGGATGAGGCGGGAATTGGAGAAGGGTTAAATGAGACCTGTGTGCATGTATGCCTCAACCAGCTTATACCTCACAAAGATGTATGATTACAACGAATAAAAAAATATATATATCTCCTAACAGTTGTTTACCTGGAACCATCACAAAGTACATGTATGAGGCAAATAAAGCTTATAACTTTAATTCTGAATAAGGATGAACAAGGTAAGACTCTAATCCTGTTCCAGTCAGCATTCGTGCAGCTATAATATAAAAGAGGAATACATAATTTAGAAGAAAGATTTATTTTCTTAGGATTTTGGGTTCAGTCCAGATGAGGCCAGGGACGGCAGATCGCAGGGCATGTTGGCAGGAAGCAGAGAGAGTAGGGGCCAGAAGCAAGAGAGGGCAGGGGGAGGAGAAACCATGTATAATCCCCATGACCACACCCCCGGGGATCCACCTCCAGCTGTACCCTGCTGGCCTTCCCAGTAAACCCAGATAAATCCATAACAATGGATTATCCACTGCTGGGATTACAACCCTCAAGACTCCAATATATCGACTCCAAATGAGGCAGGGCAGAGAACCTGGGAACAGGAAGAATTAAAGTGGCCATCTGCACCCCCGTTCTATGAGGTGGGGGAAGTAGGTGGGAAGGTGAGACACTGACATGCACCAGGGAATCAGGGCCCTGACCAGCCCACAGAAAATTATTCAAATTAAAGATTAAAATTGTACAAAAGTAGTACTTGGAAGGTTGAGACAGGAGGATCACAGGTTCAAGGACAGCCTCAGCAAGTAGTGAGACTCTCATCAACCTAGTGAGATGCTGTTTCCAAATAGGAAATAAAATTGGGCTGAGGGTATAGCTCAAAGGTAGAATGCCTCTGGGTTCCATCCCTAGTACCACAAAAAAAGAAAAAAAAAAATAGTACAAAAGTCATTGGTCCCCTAAAACCCAATTCTGACCAATCATAAAAGAACAGATAAAAAAAAAAAACTTCAGGAAGGTTTAAAAGCCCACTCTCTAAGGGCTTCAAGGTCACTCTCTTTCCAGGGACCCCCTCCTTTTGGGAGGGGAAACTGCTTTGTCTTCTATCTTTCCCTAATTTGAACTTTTGTATTTCTATGCCCTTTTTGCTAGTCCTTGGACCTCATTCATTGAGATCCACTGGACAAGAATTCTAATAAGAGGAAGCATCCCCATTTCACAAACACCAATTTATGAGCTCTTCAAGGGGCCCTTCTATATCTAGCCATAACAAATCCAATTCCTTAAAGGAGGATATGATATCACACCTAGTATCCTTCATGATCTCCTGTTCTGTCTTCGCTTTGTCACATTGCTTTCCTTTTCCTTAAGACTGTTACCTCTAGAAAGAAATGCCAAAGAAAAGAAGTGTGGTTGAAATTTGGGGGGAGAAGAGAGACAGAAGTATTTCATTCTCTTCCTTGCATCAAATTTTCATCAATAAAATTTTCCCAATTTGCTAGTCAATTGTGCAAAACACCAGCTACATGCAAACTTAGGTAAACCAATTAGTGCCTCAGCTTCACGTCTCTATGATCTATAACATAAAGAGGATGGAAAACAAGCTCTATAGTGTCTCCTCTAACTGTAAATTCAAAAGTACCACTCAGAACTGAAGAATTCAATGAGGCTTGACTCTGCTCCACCAGCACCCATTCTACACAAGAAGAGCTTGAAACCCAGAAACCCTCTATGTTTTCTCTAAGTAGAAGACGTTGAACTAGAATCAAGACTTTAAATAGCTTAAGGTTATTCTACACCATTCTTACTTCTTTTTACTTAGAGTAGAAAAGCCATCCTACATTTCAGGAAGATACAAACTTTGATTGTATATTAGTGACCAATTTTCCAAACCAAATGAAGTTTTTCAGTCCTAATGACATTTGAATGTGTACATATACTAATATATTAATTATTAACACATAACAATATATTAATATATTATATGTAATAATCTATACATACCATTGATCCATGGTCCCATGTATTCAATTCTGTTAATTATTCAATTAATTATTATACATATTATTTTAGAGTTTTTAGTTCTATTTAAGTCTTGAAATTCTCTTTTTCTATCAAATGCCTACTTTCACTCTATTCACCTCAACAGCATTACCCATTTGCTCTCCCACATGTTATTTTCATTTTTTCTTAATTTAAAGCTGAAACCAGGCATGGTGGTACATACCTGTAATCCCAGTACTTGGAGTCTGAGACAGAATAATTGCAGGTTCAAGGACAGCCTCAGCAATTTAGCGAGATTCTCAGTAACTTAACGAGACTGTTTCAAAACAAAAAATAAAATAAAATTGGGCTGGGGGTATAGCTCAGAGGTAGACTGTCCCTGAGTTCAATCCCTAGTACTACAATAAATAAATAAAATTGATGTTTACTGATGTGAAATTAAATTTGTCAAAGATAATAAATGTAATTCTTTAATAATAATAATAATAGTAATGATAAAGGTTTCAGCAAGCATGACTGTTTCCAAATATGTATATTCTATGTGTTCTTTGGAGAAAAGTAATGAATGATTAAACAACTTGAAATAAACCATTTCACAAATGAGTATTCATATGAACCTAAAATGTCAAATCACAAGCACTTGTATTAAAAAGCTGAATGGATGGCTGTTCCAATGTTTTTGGCTATCGTTTTTGCCAATCCAGTATTTGATTCCACTTCTGAAAATAGTACCACATTTTTATCCACAGAATGTTTCCTTCCTTCTGTCATATTCCATGTAGTTTTAAATACCCAAGGTGAGCCCCTGTGCTAGGCCAGGCCAATTGCAGCCCCACACACTACAGAGGATGATCCAAAATGATCATGTAACTCAAAACAAAGTAAAGTGTCAAATCTCCTTTCCTGTCTTTATTCTACAACTTGGCTAATTCCATTATACTTTAAGTTTCTTTGTGTTTTTTCTTCTTTGAAAAATACCGTGTTATCTGATTTATCTCTTTAAATTGTTCTGAGGATTAAACTGGTCAATATATAACTTATAAAAATGCTTCCAAGTAAGATGCATTACAAGAGCTTATGCAATTAAAACATGTCTAAATAGAATCACAAAATATATGCATAATATATATATATATGTGTATATATATATATGATGCTGTTGTAACAGTCAAATGTAAACATGTTTTAGAAGGCAAAATATAATTTAAAAAAAGACACAACTTGATGGTGGTGATAATATCTCAGCAAGTTTGTTACTAAGCACCAGGGCATGAGTACACTGAAACTGGACACAGCTCATAGTATTTGAGCTCATTATCATGAGTTAAGTACTTACTAAATACCAATATATTACAGGCATTCACTGGGGTACACATAAAGGCTGTACTGAAGACACAGATAAGGATATATAGATTATGTAGATTTACATTTACATATATAGTAGAAAGAAGAAAACTATTATTAAACACATGTGTACTCTTTCACTTTTGCATACAAAAGTTAAGAACTAAAACTAATGTCAATGTTTTGTATGAGGAGCGGGGGAGAGGGGAGGGAGTCATCTCAACTATGTCTCTTCCAATTTCTAATCACTTAGAAGTTGAAGAACAATGAATTTCAAAGTTTGACCTTTGCTAAAAGGTGGAAGGAAAAGTAGGAGTAAGAGACCTTTGATTTAAATGATTAATCAAGCAAATATTTATTCACTCAGAAACATAATTTATAAACAAGGGGAAAAGATGAGTTTTCAAATTGTGCATATAGTCCCAGTTTTGCAAAACCCAAACAAGTAAATGCCTATGTAACTATGTGTTTAAAATTGTGTATTTGGAGTATGTATATTGTCAACTAAATAAACTATTCACTCAAAAGATAAAAAAGAAGAACCAAAGGGCTGCGGCTGCTTTTGCCTTCTATAGAAAATTAACTTTATGTCAAGGCAACATTCACATCTTGACTTAACACTTACCCTGGTGTGCTAGAGTTCCTGGAGAAGATTCGCTGATCTTGATTCATTGGTGAGCATAGTCAGTATCCAGTTGAGAAACATGTCCCACCCTGGGTCCAACCAAGTTTGGATTGGCAGGCCTCTTTCCTCATGTCCATCAGGGAGTTGGCACCTGCCATGGGATGTTGTAAATCTTTTTCTAGAATAAATGTTGTCTAGAACTCTGTATAATGTGGGGAGAAAAAAGAAATGAAAATTAACTTTATCAGGGAAATAAATCCTTGAATAAAAATCTGAGTTGGGAAGTCATAAAGTGAAATGTGTTCATTTCAAAGTTTCTACCATGCTTTCTAGTGCTAAATGATTGAGTACTCAAGAGAGAACTCTTCGTTGATTGGAATACTTTAATGAGTTTGGAGATAAGACACTCAAGGCCATAGTTTAGATTGGATCATCATAGTATAAGCCACTCTTAAATAGTGCTCATTATGCCACGTCTGGGTATCTACCCAAAAGAATGTAAAACCAAACTATCAGACTGGCACATGTGTATCTATGTTTATAGCTGCACAATTCACAATAGCCAAACTATGGAAGCAGCCAAGATGTCCATCGACAGATGAATGGATTACAAAACTATGGGATATATACACAATGGAATTTTATTCAGCCATAAAGAAGAACAAAATCATGTTCTTTGCAGGGAAATGGATGGAACTGGAAAACATTATGTTAAGTGAGATTAGCCAGTCACAAAGAGTAAAGAAGCATATGTTAGCCCTAATATGCGGATGTTAGGGAGAAGATGGGGCATAAGAGGGTCCCCAGATGAAAAAGTAGAGACCCTCAATAAACAAAGAAGTTGATTTAACCAAAGGGGATGGACAGGGGGTGGGGAGAGGACATCCTAAGGCACATGATGTACTTACACAATTATATCAAGGTCACTCACTGAACTGAACTTGAGAGGGGGGGGGGAGAGGGAGCAGGGTGAGAATTGGGGAAGGGGTCAGATGAGAAATGTGTGCACATATGTCATTGTTAATTTGTACCTAACAAAGATATATACATACAAAGCACGAATTATTACAATAAAAAATAGTGCTCATTATGTATCAGGCACTATTTTTTTTTTTTTTTTTTTTTTTTTGCGGGTCTGGGGATTGAACTCAGGGGCATTCTACCCCCGAGCTATACCCCCAGCCCTAGTTTTTATTCTTTATTTTGAAACCGAGTCTCACTAAGTTGCAGAATGCCTCACTAGGTAGCTGAGGCTGGCCGCGAACCCGGATCCTCCGGTCTCAGCCTCCCGAATGCTGGGATT
>PVLC010000451.1:53569-214707 GCA_004027655.1 Graphiurus murinus | reverse complement strand
CAGACCAGAGACCTTGCAGATACTTGAAGAGGGCATAGGACCAACACTTGAACACATAGGCACAGGTAAAAACTTTCTCAGCAAGACCCCCAAAGCACAAGCAACCCTTAGGAAGATCAATCCATGGGATTGCATGAAACTGAAGAGCTTCTGCAAAGCAAAGGAAACTGTCAAGAACCTCAACAGAGAACCTACAGAGAGTCTACTTTTGCAAAGAGTTGCTTCTAGTTTTCTAAATGGGATGACTATGAAAGGTGTGACCACGAAGCCTACTGTCCCCATACCAGCCACATTAGCTCATGTCCACTCAGGTCCTGGAAGAGAATCCTGACAAAACTCTCAATGCCAGGGTTTCAACAGATCAACAACCTGTCTGTTACGCATCCTGAAATTAAGGAAACACAAGTTCAGGAGTTTGATTATCTTGAAAAGACAAGCAAAGAAGGAAATCCCTATACGTGAAGATAAACCCAGCCCACGACTGGTTTAACTCAACAATGTCTGGTCTTGTGACCCCTCTTCTGTACATCAGCAGTTCCTCACACTAGTCAGTGAGCAGCATAGGCAGGCCTATGCCTTGCTTTCCATTGGTTTGTGTTCAACTAGGAAAAATTAGGGTAACATAATGCATTTTCATGAAACTAAATATATATTCAAAGTAAAGAAATGTTCCCTACTTTAAGACAAAGACCTTTCTACTATGCTGGTGTTAAAACTCCATCTTCTTCTGGAGGGAGATCAGAATGGAATTTCTTCAGAAGACTAGGAATGGAACCACCAAATGACACAGCTATACCACTACTTGATATCTTTACAAAAGAATTAAAATTAGAATACTATAGTGATACATGCATTCCAAGGTTTGTTTGTTTGTTTATTTATTTATTTATTTTTGTGGTACTGGGGATTGAACCCAGGGGCATTCTACCTCTGGGCTATGCCCCTAGTCCTATTTTTTATCTTTTATTTTGAAACAGGGTCTCACTAGGTTGTGGAGGGCCTCACTAAGTAGCTGAGGCTGGCTGCGAATTCGGATCCTCTGGTCTCAGCCTCCCAAGTACTGGGATTATAAGCGTGTGCCACCACGCCCGGCTCACTCTAAAGGTTTAAAGCAGCATAATTCACAATACACAAGTTATGGAACCAGCCTAGAAGTCTGTCAATAGAAGAATGGATTAAAAAATGTTGTACATATACACAACAGTGTTTTACTTGGTCATAAGGAAGAATGAAATTATGTTATTTGAAGGAAAATGGATGGAACTGGAGAAGATCAGTCAAACTCAGAAAATCAAGGGTCAGATGTTTTCTCTCATATGTGAAAGCCAGAGAGTAAAAAGAAAAGGGACCTCATGAAAATTAGAAGAGAAACCAGTAGAGTGGTGGTGGAAGGGGATCAGGGAAGGGAGGTACATGGAAGAGAAAGGAAATAGAATCAATTATACCATGTGCATATATGGCTATATTGCTATGAATTTCACTGTTACGTACAATTTTAATGCACCAATGAAATTAAAAAAAAAAACCTCCATCCTTTTGGGAAATGATGGTGAAGATAGGCTGAATTATTTTTTGTTCATGTTATTCCTTTACAGTAAAATGTAGTAACCTAGGTTCCTTCCCCCCAGCGTTAGTGAAATCACACTGCTTCATTAGACATATTAACCTTAGGTCACAGCTCAATAGGGAGATGGAGAGTTTGGATATTCCAATTGGGCCACACCAGTTTGGCAAAAAATTCTGGTCCTTTGACCTTCAAAATGTGCTGTACACTAATTACAGAGTTTTGCTCCCATCACTGTCTCTGTTTACCCCACTGGGTTGTGAACAACTTTGCCCAGGAACCGCTGCTTATTCTCCTTCTGGTTTTGGTGACTCACACAGCACTGAGTGTACTGTTGGTAGACTGTGTCCTGTAGTTAGATGTACAATGTGGGTGAAATCTGAGGCACAGTGGAATGGAGATGCTTTCCATGTAAGTTCAGAAGACCTGATTAGCATCTTGGTTCCATCACATACTGGCTATGAGGCTTGAACAGCTACCCTCTTCTGTTCTAATTTCATTTGTAAAAAGTAAAAATCTGCCCTACCTTCATAAAGTACAAACATGTCTGATGCCCTCCAACAGTATCCTAACTGTGATCATGTGAAAGTACCCTTGTGGCCAGATGTGGTGTAGCATGCTTGTCATCTCAGTACTTGGGAGGCCGAGACAGGAGGATTTCAAGTTCAAGGCCAACCTCAGTAGCTTAACTAGACCCTGTTTAAAATAAAAAAAAAAAAAACCCCACATAAAATGGGCTGGGTTGAACCCAGGAAGAATGCCCCTGGCATTCCTAGTACCAAAAAAAAATTAAAAAAGGAAAAAAGAAAGTACGCATGTGTGTTATTACTCCATCTTATTCCCAGGCTGAATACTGGAATTCTCTTCCCAGATATCATCAGAGGGGCTCACCAAGGAAAGGCCAGCTTCCCCAATCCAAGGAGGTGAGAAGCAGAGGCAGCTCTCAGCACATGCTTCAATTAAAGACAAAAATATAAGCATAAGCAGCATCTGTTTGCATTTACTCATGATATTGTGTTTGACAAGGTAACCTGTACCCACTTGTACATTCATTACAGAGCTTCTGAAATGATTTTTCTTTGTCTGCTTGAACAGAGGAATTTTTAATGAACAGTTTCAGTGTCTGGTTTCATGCACTTGAAAAGTAAATAGCAGTGAGCATCTTTCTAGCAGGCTCAGTGCATGCCCTAGACGATCTACCACTGGATCCAACAGGGAGGCCATGTGGGTTTAAACCTCTGGGCTTTCTTTCTGGGGTCACTGATGCAAACAAAAAGGAGGAACTTTCAGTCTCCCCTTCCCAGGGATAAACCTTTTAAATAAATGAATAGGAAAACAGAGAAGGGATTTGAATTTTAATTGCTGGTAAGTGAGGCACACAGAAGTGAAGAGAGTTGTAACTGCTAGGACAATCCCATGCATTCTGTTGGACAGATTCCTTTGCAAATTGTATCACATAGAAGCACCAGATGGTCTGTTGTAGCCTAAGCTCAAGTAAGGTCTTCCATCTACCTTCCAACGTACACTGCACACAATTCTTTCTTATGGTTTTGGGCTCCAGCCACTGTAGTTTTCACCCAGTTCCCCAAACATGCACTGCTTCATCTTCCCACAGGGCCTTTGCACATGATATTCCCATTGCCTGGTTCAGTCCTCTTCATGTTTCCTCAAGGGATGCCTTCTTCCCCTCCATGCTGAGGATGATGTATGTTCAGATGTCATTGCTGCTATTTGACATTTATTTGGTGACACGTTGACTTTGACGCACTCTGTCTCCCTCAGGCATCTCTGCTCTGCATCTCTTCCCTAGCGCCTTACTTGGCAGGGACTGAGTAATTATTTGTTAAGCACTAAATGAATGGAGCAAATGGATCTCCGGCAAATAATTTCATCAAAATCATTTTTGTTGTTATCTGATGACTCACTTTTACAAAGCACACCATGAAATATGTTAAAAGACATGGTGCTAGGCCTCTGGGATCACATCGACTAGACATACTATTTTCCTACATACACAATGTCACTAAGGTTGAGAGTTGGGCCACATGTGGCCTCAGTGAGTCCAGGCTTGTTCTAGATGGGACATGCCATTTTCTTCTTCCACCTCCCCATTTGTCCAATGGTGACAATATCAGTGGACCCCTTGCTAAATCGTCAGGGGATAAAACCAGATAAAAGAAACAAAAATGCCTTGAAATTATAAATATTGATAATACTTTTTACATGCAAGTGCACACCAGCTTAGCCAGCTCTACAGAGTGGCCTGGGCTTCACTGGAAAGATGCATGGGCAGCAGCCCTCTTTGGGGAGATGCACCTTGCTCAGCAGGAGTGGGTAGGGTCAAGCTGGGAGCACAGTCCAGTGGCTTGTTGGCACGCTGAGCTTGGGTCTACTTTAGAGAGCTGGGGAAGACCAACCTCTTGCCCTGGGGCCACCCCAGGAAGACAGTGGGTTGAGCAGCCTCCCTGAAATGGGGATACCGAGTAGCTTGGTGATAGGCAGTGTGTCAGAGGAAAGGAGCAAAGGGGTGGATTCTACTGTAAATCAAACTGCCCACATGCCCTGACTTCTGCAGTTTCTCTAATGGTTCTTTTGCCCCATCACACCTGGGATGAGTGGACACACATCCTCTCTACTCAACGCCCACCTGGCTGGATCCAGAGTCACTCAGCAGCAGGGAAAGCTTGCTTGCTTGCTTTTCTTTCTCTCTCTCTGTTGTACCCCTTCCTCCGTCCCTCCCTTCCTTTCCTTCCTTCCTTCCGTCTTTTTTTTTTTTTTTTTTTTGGTTGTTGTTATACTGGTGATGGAATCCAGGGGCATTCTACCTCTGAGGTACATCCCCAGCCCTATTTTATTCTTTTATTTTGAAACAAGGCCTCACTAAGTTGCAGAGGGCCTCACTAAATTGCTGAGGCTTGCCTTGAACCTGCCATCCTCCTCTCTCAGCTTCTCACGTACTGGGATTACAAGCGTGTGCCACCACACCTGGCATAGGGAAAGCTTTCTTGGAGTTTCAGCTTGTAATAACCATTTAGCAACCTCCTGTGCAGAGGTGTGGAGAGTACTTAATGATTGAGGAGAGCCAGGCCTTTCTTGGGATGGGATCGGTGACTCAGGAACCATAGGGGTGGGGGGTGAGTGGAACCTCATCAGTCCTTTGTGAAGATATGCCAGCCTTTTCGTCTACAGCTCTAAAAAAATCAGTGTCATCTCATTTTGCAAATGAGGAGCAGAGAGGTTAATAAGCAAATCTACAGCAAGCCATTGAATGCTGCGAAGGTATAGGTTCACCAAATGAGTTCTAATGGGAAAACTCAGGAGAGATGTTGAGAAACCACATGAAACTATCCAACTGGAAGGGCATATTACTGCTCAAGCAGCTGCTGAGAGCTCAGGAGCTTAGGGACACTGGCCCAGCTCCCTGGTGAGAGACAGATGTGGCAGCCATGGGATTAAACAACACACAAGTCCCTTTCTTGTTTGTTTGAAAAGGTTACAGTTTCATCAAATGCTAACAGGATCATGAAGGAGCTGCTACTCATGGCATTTCCTCACAACATTTACCCTTTGACTGTGGTCAAGACCGAGGAGAGATGGTCACCACCAGTCATCTCTTCCGAGTGTCCCTCCTCAAGGGACAGCCTTCATTAGTGGGTTAAGAAGTTGTTTATCTAAGAGAAATACTGCTTAAAGAACCAATGGCTACCCACAACTGTTTTTACTCATTCTATAATCCATACTGAACACTTCTAAAGACCAAGTTCTGTGCGAAGTCGTGAGAAAGCAAGACTCAGTGATACACCTTGACTGCTTTCAAGGGGCTGTCTCCTAACTGATTAAAGGTGTGTAAACCAAATGTACAGCTGCCCTTTGGTGAGTTTCTCACTGCAATATGCAAGGTGCCATGGGAACTCAGAGAAAAGAGAAACGCTGTCAAACGAGCTGGGAAACCTTCCTAAAATAAGGCATTGATAAAAGATGAGGAGATCAGGATCAGACAGGCCATACACCTGTTCATTGACATTCAACGAATAATATGAAGCAGCAGCTGTGCTGGGGAGAGGGTTGGGCAGAATAGCCCAGTCCTTACCTTCATGGAGCTCACAGTCTAGTGGGAATGGGAGGCACACAGATTGTTAACGATAAATTTGGAAAGTGCTACACATGGAAAACACAAGGTCTCTCAAGATTGCCTGTCCAGGGAACTCATCCTGTCTGGGAAGCAGGAGACTCAGCAGTGGATGAGGCCTAGGGGCTGGAAGTGAGGGCAGGAGGACTTTCTGGCTGGAGGAGCCCCAGGCACATTCCTGATTCCTCTGACATTTATGAAGCCCTCTGTGTGTCAGTGAGCACTGCACAAGTGAAGTGTAAGACATGCTCCTGACCTCAAGGGCATGCAGTCCTGAAGAACAGACTTAAGACATTTTTGGCAGAGGTGAGGTTCTCGGGCGCTTTGAATTGACTGCCATGTGGGGTAGTGCCTGGCCTCTCATCTTGTCCTTCCTTGCTTAAGAATGAAACTCCCTTCTCTACCAACGGCAGTGATGTTGCACAGAGAAGCCGCCGGCCTCAGCAAATGCTGATGTGTGCATTTTGCAGTGAATTGGAAGTGCCCAACCTGGCTTGGCCTGCTCCTCCCTCCCATCCTCCCCAGGCAGAATCCACACAGTCATCAGCACCACGGAGCTGATTGCTTAAGAAGGCCACCCTCCCTGCCTCATTGCTCCAGGCCCGCCTCAACCCGGGTTCCCTGGCACATCCTCAGCCCATCCGACCCTGCCGTCTGAGGGTTGGAACCCCCTTCCATGAGCAAGCCCCCATCCTGCCTAATAACATTTTCCCTTTGCCTGTCTAATTAACTCCGTCACTGTATCTGCAGTCAGATAAAATGCTCATTTCACACCACATTAATTTTTATCAGCTGAACATTAAGCAACACAAAGCTATCTATGCTTGGTTTAATTTACATACTGACAGACCTACAAAGCGTTACCCACAGTGGCTGTGAAGCAAATAAGCAGAACTGGCATCAAACAAGGCTCTTCAAAATGAAATATTGATTTGCAAGGCTGACAGTAAAGGAGCACTGAAGGGATGTGGGAGAAGCAGCAAGAGGAAAATGGGATGTCTTTCCTTGAAGAATCATTATTGATGTGGTCACCAATAAGTCTCCCAAAGGTGAAGTAGGAAGATAACTGGGATCTGGGATTGAGAGGATCAGCTATACTCTGGGAACGTGACCCCACAGTCCATATAGCTCCCCAGTTTCTTCATCAATTCCAAATTAAAGGAAAATGCCTCACACAGCAAAGTGCTTTAATCACACACACACACACACACACACACACACACACACACACACACACACGATATATCTCACTTTAACTTTGCTCAAGCTATTTCTCTAGAAGAGTCTTCCTTCCCTCAAGCATCACCTCCTCCAGAAAGTCTTCCCTGACCATCCTCCATCCTAAAAAATGTGTACTCAGAATGCCCAGCAAGAGGTCTATAATGCATCAACCACCCACACTATATATTACTGGTCCACGCGAAAGTGTCTTTCTCCCACCGGTTGTGAGCGCTTTGCAGGGCAAATCTAGGTTTGGTGCAGCTGAAGCTTATACAAGTTGAGGGGACTTCCTTAGAACAAGGAATTTAAACATATCTAGCTTGTGCAAATATTACAGAAACTTGTAACCATGATAGTACACCACTAGGCTCATGCTCAGGAACTGTGAAGAGGCCAGTGCCAAAGAGAGATCCTGAAGTTTTAGTTTTATCAACTTTGCAGTGGGTCTCCTTCTGGTCTCCTGAGCACAGTTCCTTGATAATAATAAGCATTTGATAAATGTAGGTGCCATGGGTTGAATAAAAGAACAGGGACTATTCTGAGGTCCATAGTCTGTGATAGACACAGCAAAAAACTTTAGCCTGGGTAGTCCCCTGTAAGCATCAGAGCAGCCCAGAGGGGACAACTGATGCAGCTGGAGCCAGAATGGATTTCCAAGCATTGTGCTTCTCTATCCAAGAGAATCTGTGACCCAAACAAAGAAAGAAGAGATGCCCCCAGGCAAAGGACATGTGGCTGAAATAGGGCCGACTTTAGAGCTCTTAGCATCCCTCGTTCCACCCACATCAGTGGTTCTTCCAGTTTAGGGAGCACCTATATCACCTGAACTTTGATTCATGACAGATTTCTTGGTCTGAAAACTAGAGAGCATGATTTCTTATAACTATATAATTGTAGTGGAGCCTGAGTGCCTGCATTTAAATGTTAGCACCTACTCATGATCTTGCTGCAGATTTTCTAAAACCACACTTAGAGAGATTTTGATTCAAAAGCAAATGTTGATGTCAAAAGGGAGTGGGTTGGGGGAACAAAGTGAAAGCTGGCTTGGAGAGCTAGTTGGAATGCTCTATTTCCTGCAGGAAGCTGGGATATGACTTGAATGTGATAGGTCACCATGGCCTAAGGAAGACCCAGTGCTATGGAAAGCATGCATCTGGAACCTAGGAAATAAGAAGGCTGTAGAAGTACTTGGAAAATTCTATACAAGCCCCCACTTTGACTGAAACCCTTGTCTTCCTGTGAATTTCAACCTGTAAACACTTTCCACTGAGTCCCACATGAGGGAGAGGAACGGAAGACTGTCGCCAACCACAGGAGTCAATATTTTCTGCTATCATAAGAATTTTGGTAGGTAGACCCTGAATATATAATGCACAATATTCTTGTCCTCATTGTATGTGGCTCCCATGAAAGAAACTTCAGGGCTGGCTCAATTTCACAATCAAGCATGCTGGGTCTTGTAGGTATCAGTTAGCTACAGAGTTACTACAGGTATTTTGCTTTCAACATCAATAGGGCACATTCTCTCTTCTCAGAGACATCTGTTACCCTGGGATATCCCAGACCCTTCAAAAAGCTTTAAAAGCCAGGAGTCTTTTATCTGATGGTATTTTGCTTATTTAGTGGTGTTTAGTAGAAAAAGAATGCAATGGAACTTTGGTATTGGATGTCTGGCTCATTTAGAACCAAATGTGCACAAAACTAATTGTGGAATTAAGTGTAGGCTGAAATCATGGGTTCTGATTCTGGACCTGGTTTGGTCACTACAAAGCTGTGTGAATTTGGGCAAGTCCTTAAACCTTCATGGGTATTTTTCTCAACTGAAATATGGATTGATAACATTGGTACTGCCTCCCAGAGCTATGATATAGAGCTAAAGTGCTTTGGAAATCTAAATGTAAATCTAAGGGCTATTGTTTTTTGGTAATGTTCTACTTACCCTTCTGAAGATAGAGATACCAACACAAAATTATTTTTAAAAAACTATTTGAAGGCATTGGAATACAATACAAACCAAACAAACTGGAAGTGCTGTATCCTAAAAGATAGAACTTCTACCTAGGAAATTTGTGTATTTTGGGGGGGGAAGATGGGTCAAGTCCCATATGGCTTTTAGCTCTGGATAAATTGAGCTGAAGGGGAAAAAGTAAGGCTTGGTAGAGGAACAAGAAAGTAAGGAAGTACAAAGAATAGAAAAGAGACTTTAGCTGCTGCTAATCCCAGGAAAGACAGCTAGAATTTGAATCCAGCAAAGTTAACTGGCTGGTAAAATAAAAATTCTCTTCAGAGAAACATAATAGAATCTAGAATCTCTGTAACAATCATTTGTATTATTTATTATCTGACCAAGTCACTAAATAGGCATACATAAGAGAAGAAAAGAAGAGTCAATAGAAATCAACCCATTATGCTCAGATAATATACTTCACAGATAAGGACTTTTTAAAAGCTACTATAAATATGTTGAAGGAACTGAAGAAAATACATACATACTGAATAAACACATGTAGGACCCCTGCGAGAAATAAAAACTAAAAATGAACCAGATAGAAGACCTATAGTTGAAGAATAAAATGAGCATAATAAAACAAGTATGCTACTTGCTTGACAGCATATTAGAGATGGCGTAAGAGAGTCAGTAGACTATTGAAGATGGACCAATACAAAGTCTTAAGAACAATCTTAGGATCAGAGAGAAAAATAATTGGCAAAGATTGAACAAAGCCTCAGTAGCCTGAGCATCATAAACCATCAAATAGTCTAACAAACTGAAGTAGAAATCCAAGAAGAACAAGGGAGAGAGAATGGGGAGAAAATATAGTTGAAGGAATGGCTGAAAAATTTACAAGTGTGGTGAAAGACAGCAACTTACAGATCCAAGAATTTCAGCAGATCCCAAGCAGGATAAGCAACAAAGAAAATCATAGCTAGGCTCTCCATGGTCAGTGTTCTGAAATGTAAAGGTAACGAGAAAATCTTAAAAGCAGCCAGAGAAAAACAATGTGTTTCATAGGAGGGAAACAATAGGAATAACAGCCCACATCTCTCAGTAAACACCAAAGGTCAGGAGACAATGTGATAACATCTTTAATATATGGGAAACAAACAAACAAAAAACCTTCAGTCAACCCAGAATTCTGTCTTCAAAAGAAAGGCAAGCCAGGGATGGTAGTCCACATCTGTAATTCCAGTACTTGGGTGGCTGATACAATGGAAACTCAGGTTTGAGAACAGCCTCAGGAATGGACGAACCTAGCAAGACTCTCTTTTTTGTTTAAAAAAACAAAAAAAGGCTGGGGATGTAGCTCAGAAGTAGAATGCCACTGGGTTTAATCCCCAGTACCACACACACACACACACACACACACACACACACACACACACACAAAAGTAAAGGCAAAGTAATTTTCAGATAAATCAAAATTGAGATACACTACCAAGAGACCTGCACTAAAGAAATGGCAAAGGAACTTTCTTAAGATGAAGGGAAATGACACCAAAATGGCACCTTGGATCTATAGGGAGGAATGAGGATCACTGATAATGTTTATTACAACGTGTAAGCAGTTATTGATTTCTCCAGTGGGTAGTACATTTATACAACATAAACATACTTTACCTTGGGCTAAATAAATCTCTGTCACAGTACCCCAAATGGAAAAAAAAAAGGAAGAAAGGGAGGGAAGGAGGGAAGAAAGAAGGTCAGTCCAGAAAAGAACACTTGGTTTTATTATCTAGCTGTATGACCTTGGGCAAGAAGTTAACTTATCTCTGTTTCTATTTATCCATTTATAAAGTGAAAAGGTGGACTAAGTGATCTCAAAAGTTCCTTTTGGCTCAAATACTGTAATTCTATAACTAAACTGTCACAGTATGTTAATAGCCTCCATTTAATTTTTTAGTGTTATTATCTTAATTTTTGTTATTGCAGCTAAGGTAACTGAACCTTATTCTTAACACTCAAACTCACAAAATTTACCCAAGAACTAATGAGCCTCAAAAGTGCCTTAGACCCACCAATACCCTTCTGTGCCTCATCATTCAAAAACAACCCCAAATACACTCGCAGCTAAAGTAATCAACTGAGGTCAGCCACAATACATGTGCACTGCAAACTGTAAAGCCCACTGCAGATAGAGGTAAGGTGTTTTTTTTTTTTTTTTAAATTTTTTTTATCCCAATTGCCAGACTTCTTTTTCACATTTGCACTGTATCAATGCTGGATGCCAGCTTCTTAGTCATCTTAAACACCAAAGAACTACATTAAACCACATCGGAATGTGCTTGGCCAAGTGCAAAAGTTCACTGCACACATCCTGAGTGTGTGGGAAGCTGCGAGCCCCTCAGGACAGGGAGCAGTTGATTAAATATTCTGTGTGTCCGTGTTTCACTGTGGGGACACTCTGTGGAACCTTCAAAGAGCTTTCTGATGAGTTGCCACAGAGATAGACTTAACCTGGCTAGACTCCAAGGCTTACTGGCCACCAAATTCTGAGCTGCCCCAGGGTGGCCGTCCTCCATTTCTGATGATGCTCTGTGACATTTGTACTGTGCAGTCTTCCCCGCCTGCCTTAGTGCCTCTGGGATTCAGTCAAATTAAGCAAGCATCGAGAAGTTCTTGACTTAGCACACTCTAGAATGGGCTCTTTGGGGGCCTCCTGGCTCCCAGCTCTCTCTGTGGCATGGCAGGGAAAAGGCGGACAGAAGTCCAGTCCCTTCCTTGGCCAATGCTTTACAGTCCTACTGAACACAGTATGTTCAATTGTTCCTTTCCTCTCCCAGAGAACAGTTGCTGTGAATAACGTGCTGTTTGGAAACAGGACTACTTAAGATGTCACATTAATATAATTATTTACAAATACTGGCATCAATGAAGTAAAGGTCTAACAGAAAATTCCAAAGCTTTAATGAATAGAGAAAATAACTTTCTGCTTCTTTTATAGCATTCCTAATCAACCTTTTCTACCTCCTACGCATATCCCAGGTTAAAGCTTCCTTTTTAATTTGCTCTAGTTTCCTAACATATAGCGCATAACATGGTGTACACATCACTTGCATTTCTGAATGGCTTTTAGTTAGGTTTGAACATTGCATGCCAGGACCATAACACCTGCTTTTCTGCTTCCCTTTGGGGAAAAGCAACAACTGCAAAGCCCTAAGGGACAATTATGGGTACACAATCAGTGAGCTAAAGCCTGCATTCGGAAACCCAAACCTCCACTGACGTCAGAGGCAACTGAGTCACCAATGTCCCTGGGAGCCGTCTGTGAGTTTCTGACAGCAAAATCCAATACATTTTAAAAGTGATAACCAGAAATGTCTAAGCTATTGGCCATTGGTTGGTGAATAACAGTACTTCTATTCTGATGTTGCGGAGCAGTCATTTAATTAGAGTCAGAGGCAGAACCAAAGCTTCCTTCCTCGCTTTCTGTCTTGAGGGCACTTTTGGCTCTTCTGCCCATATCCTTGAGTTCAAAGCAGCCTGAACCCAGAGCGCTGCCTTTCTACATTCAGTCCTTCAAGCAGGGAAATGTGGGAAATGGGAGGTGGTGAGATTCTGCTCTCAAAGGGGCTTATCTAGACAACAAATCTTGGACCTTGGTTTCTAAAATATGACACTCCTGACCATAGCTTGCCAACCACATTAAAGCCTCAAGAAAATACTGCCATCAATGTTGGCATTTATAACCCATTGCTATTCTGGTATATATATCCTGCAGTGATAGCAGCTACCCAGAATTCCCACCCACTAGATATATTCCATCTCAGGAATCAGACAAGGAGTTCTCACCTTCCAAGAACCAGGATTGTGGATTCCAGGCCAACCTCAGCAACTTAGCAAAACCCTGTTTTAAAAAAAAAAAAAAGAGTATAGCTCAGAGGTAGAATGCTCCTGGGTCTAATCCCCAGTACCACAAAAACAAAATAAGGTAAAATAAAATAAAAATAAAAAATAGAATGCTCCTGGGTTCAATCCCTAGCAACACACACACACACACACACACACACACACACACACACGAGCCAACCTAGATTTTGTGGCCAGTGGTGGGGATGGCTGCAGACAGAATTCAAAACGGCTCCCCCCAAGCCGATGCTCAAGACGGACCTTTCACCTTTCCCAGACTGGAAGAACTCCAATACCTTACTCCTATACTCGCTGCAAAATAACAGCAAGGACAACAGCAGTTTCGATAAAACCTAATTCCTAGATGGGCTGCTTGAGATGTAAAATTTGTTTCTACACTTTTCTTCCTATGATCTGTCTCAGAAAAGGTTGCCCAATCTAAGCAGAAGATTTTTCAGTTAAGAATGTGACACTTGTTTAGGTTGTAAGCTCTGTGAGGCAAGACTCAGGCCTTTGACCTGGTTTCTCTAGGGTACGGTATGGTGGCACATGGGCAGCTGATCCCATGGTGTGAGGGTAAAGAAAGGGTCTGAGTTGCTACTAAACTCCTGAGCTTGCACCCGACATGGTGGCACCCAACTGCAATCCCAATATTTGGAAGGTTGAGACTGAAGGATTGCAGGTTTGTGGCCAGCCTCAGCAACCTAGTGAGACCCTGTTTCAAAATAAAAAAAGTTTTTTCAAAGGGGCTGGCAGTATAGCTTGAATATACCGAGGCTGAGTCTCCAGCACAACAACAACAAACAAACAAGCAAACAAAAAAACTCAGTTCTCCTGAGATTGCAACTTCAGACAGCTTCTGTCCTGCCGTCCCACCACAGAAGCCAGAAATTACAGTTGTATTTGTCAACCTTGGATTGTCAGAGGAGACCCTCCTCACGGCCCTGTCTTCTATATGCCAACACCCCTCACTGAGACCCCCACCCTCCTCCTTTCCAGCCACACTAATTGTGAAGTCACCTTGCACACTGTCAGGCACCACATCACCAAGGTATATAGGACAAGGTAATACACGGCAATTGCTCTGGGCAGTTATCTGAATGGCTTTGTGCCTTAGTTTCTTCAGCTTTCCAATGGGGATAGTACTACCTGCTGTCTGGCCTACATCACAGGATTATTTTGGGTATCAAAATGAATAAGACCTATTATTATCATTATCATTACAACATTTTCCTAACCCCTGTGTCCTCAAGAAAAAGAAGTGTGAAGTGATTTTTGGTTCTGGACAGAACAGGGCTGAGAGATGGCTCCGTCACAGTCTCATTCTCCATGCTGGAACAGGGATGGCAGCTGCCAACAGCACAGCAAGAGTAGTGTTCTAGCTCAGGTGGGAGATGCAGAGTATTTAGGCTAGAAGGAACTTGAAGAAATTGCACAAGCTTCAGGAGCCAGAAGGGCTCTGGACCTTCCCAATGCACACCGTCAGCATGGAGGTCACACTTTCAGCTCCCTAAATGCTGGAGCCTGATTCTAAACTGAGAGCTGTGGTGAGACTCTGCAGGTCAGGGTAGGTGGGGTTGTGACAGTCACCAGGCCTACCTATAGAAGTGTGTCACCTCTAAAAGTCTTTTGTTTGGGGAAAACAATATCAATTAATCAACCAAACAAACAAATACTACTTAGAATGAAAGCCAGACAGCTACTACTTCAGACTCACTAGAATAACCATTACAAAAAAGAAGAACAATGACAAGTGTTGGTACAGGCAGGGAAATTGGAACCCTTTATACACTGCTGGTATATATAGCATGGTTCAGCCACTATGGGAAACAATGTGGTGGTCCCTCAATAAACAAAACATTGCATTACCATATAATCCAGTGATTCTATTCCTAGGCATGCACCCCCCCAAAAAAATATTCAAACAAAATCTTGTATGTAAATCTCGATAGCAGTATTATTCGCAGTCAGCAAAAGGTAGAAATAACCTTGACTGCCCATCAATCCATGAAGGTATAAACAAATCATGGCACATGCATATTATAGAATATTTTTCGGTCACAAAAAGAGGAATAAATGGCTGATACACACTGTAGGGTGAATGAACCCTGAAAACTTTGACTATGCTAAGAGAAAGAACCCAGTCACCAAAGGCTACATAATATAAAATCTCATTTATATCAATACCCAGAATAGGTCAATACACTGCAGAAAGCTGATCAGTGGTTGCCACAGCTAGAGGGTAGTAGAAGTAGGAAATGCCTGCTTAACTGGCATTATAATTCCTTTCTAGGTAATGAAAATGTTCTGGAACTAGACAGTGGTAATGGACACACAACTTTATGAATATACTGAAGTTACTGAGTTGTATGCTTTAAAGTAGTTTAAAATGCTAACTTTTGTGTTATATTATTATAGCATGAAAGAAAAAAAAGGCAAATATCAGGGTAAGGTAGACAGAAGGGAGAGTTGGAGCCACAGGGGAAGGAGAACCTGCAAAACCATCTCTACCTCACCATGTGCCCTTTCAGGGGACTGAGTTCTCAGCTTAATTGAGAAATTATTCCTAATAAGTCCCAAGGAGCTACAGGTCTTTTCCTTACAAATGGGAAACAATCATATCTCATGGCAGCTCATTACACATTCTTTTGGTACCATGAGTTGTTTTAAAGCCGTGAAATTAGTTCTGGCAGAGTTTACAGAAAAACACCCATGAGATGAGACTGAGTGAGTTATGTAAGACTCCTCGCACTCTGCTACGAGACATTAACTCCTTACTGGCACAGCAAAAGCACTGGCACCCTTTATGAGGTGACAAGCACACCCTTGTTTCCACCATGACCAGTGGTGGGTGATGGGAAGTGGCAGTGGGACCCTACGTGTGGACAATGGGGACATGGAGCAAGGGGCAGGTCCAAACTTGACCTCCTCCATGGGAAGCTGCCCAGGTCCCAGACAGGAAAAGGGACTTGCCTGCCTATATTTGTTTACCTGAAAGTTCCAGTCTCTCTGCAGGAGCTAGGCTGACGTGTTGGTGCAGTGTACTAAAGATGTTAAGACACTCAGATATCTAAACATTAAGAAGGTTATCACTGGTCGATAGCCATGCTACGAGATGAGAGCCTCAGCCCAACCAGGAGGATGACTTGTCTGATCAACTGAGCTTGAACTCTGGCTTCAAGGAAACACAGATTTCCTTGCAACTATTACTAAACCAGTGCTTATACATGGAAAAAACCCTTATTTAATATATGAGTGCTAAACAATGAATCAAGCTCAAGAACTCTCCCCCACTCCTTTCCTTTCTCTTCCCCCCCTAGACAAACACTCAGAAGTATATGTACATATGTGTGTGTGTATTTTATGCACAGTTGTACCTACAAAAATAAATCTAAATAAGTATATGAAATATTTTACTAATAAAATGTACTCCATAATTTAATTTTGATAGAAGATAGCAAAGAATTAGAAAGCAAATTTAAAAAGCCTTCTCAAGCTATGTCAAGAATTAGGTTCTAAACTTGGAGAGGCCCTTGAGACTCTACTCAGAATCCACAGGGCTCCTATTTTATAAATGGAAACAAACTGCTCAGTTATCTGGTTCTTAAACCTCACTGTGAACTCCTTAGAGGGGGGAGGGGGGCTCTGACTGCAGCAACAAGGGAACACCAGAACAGGGAGATCCAATGGGAATAAAGGGAGCAGAAAGCATGGAATAGATGATAGCCTGGAGCCACAGGACTTGCTGTAGCCTGTGCCCACCCAGACAGTCAGTGTGGTGAAGTGGGGGTACAGACTTGGGAGCCAGGCAGCCCCAAGCTTGAAAGCCAGACTTTGCTACTTTTTAGCTGTGCAGTATTGGGTGAATTAATTTTCATCTCTGACCCCTACTTTCCTTCTATAAAGGAATGACATATCTTATCTACCTTCAGGGTTATTGTGAAAACGAGACAATTTATTTCATGAACTTGCAAAGGTATCTAGTTATTGCTCAATAAAGGACTTTTTTTTGAAGACCTGAGGACATCAGGGTATTACCGTGTGGTCTGATTATTCATGTTCACGGCAAGAACCTTGAGTCATCTGGAGAGGGTTAACATAGAGCTGCGTGTCCTCAGTGGGAATGCAGGTACCTTTCCCCGTGGAAGCTCTGCATTGCTTTCTTACCCCAGCTCTGGTCCTAGTCTCTCAGGCCTCCCTCCCCTGGTGGTGGTCTCTGAAGTTAAAGTCAAACACTCACTCTCTCTCTCTCTCTCTCTCTCTCTCTCTCTCTCTCTCTCTCTTTAAAACCTGCTTTTAAGTTGGGTATGGTGGCATAGGCCTGTAATCCCAGTATTTGGGAGGCTGATATAGGAGGAACTCAGTTTCAAAGCCAGCCTCAGCAACTTAGTGAGACCCTGGTTCAAAATTTTAAAAGCAGAAAAAGGGCTGGATGTGTAGCTTAGAAGTAGAATTCCACTAGTTCAATCCCCAGTACTAAATAAATAAATAAATAAATAAATAAATAAATACTGCTTTCAGCTCACTCTTTATTAAGTTATCTGATAAACACAATTATCCTAAGATGCCCATGCCTGATAATAGCCAAGCAAAGTTTTCCTGAATATCAGTTAGCAAGGGGCAGAAAAAGTGACATAAGAAAGGAGCATAAAGTAGTGACAACTTCGCAAAGGTGACAGACCAATGAGGAAATAACTTTGGGGAAAAAGTCCTTTCTGATGTCTGTCTCACCTTACAAGCAGTTTCTTCTTTCTACTTAGCTTGAAACACCATCATCAGGAGCCTGGGGGCACTAATAGTTCCCAAGTACTGGCTGGTAGGATATCTGGCCTTTCCTTACTGTCTTAGTTAGATGTTAGCACATACCCACTAAAAACATTTTAACTCCCCCTCTGATGAATCCTATTTTATATATATTCTGCATTGTTCAAAAAATATTGGGAAGATGGGCTAGCCATTAAGGCAAATGAGTTTAGATGCCACTAAGCTCCCACCGCCAAGATGCAGAAGATGCTCCTGTGCTTTTTGCTCAAACTGAGAAGGGGAAATCATATATTTTTCCTTTTATCACTTCCCCCTGCAATCTGATGTTCTTTTAGACACCCTTGTGCTAGAGATTGCGTCAGTAGAGAGGTAGATAAGGAGGGAGGGACACAGGAAAATACAAAGGGCTCATTTTAGGATTTATCAAGATATGCATAGTGGAATGTTGTTCTCTAGGTCTCTGTCTCTGTCAGTTCTTCTATCTCTGGCTTTCTCTTAAGACAATAATAGGAATATTGCTAGGGTCAAATGGAAGATGGTGGCTATATTTCACCCTATGAGTGGCTGAGGATTCTGATATCTCACCAAGGACTGGAGCCACATCTGCTCTGCCCATTAGGCTAACTACAGCAGGGACATGGCCCACCAAGGTCTGTGCATCTCCCAACCTGGTCTTCAGCAACATTCACTCTGGTTGCCTGGAATTGGCTTTGGTGGGAGTACTTACACCGTAGACATTGGCAGACACTACAAACCAGGGCTCTTTTATTTTTCCTTTTTCTTCTGTAGTACCCATTGTTAAACATTTATCAGCACATTCCTTATAATAGGAATACCATAAATATTTGTTGAATAAGGAAAGGAAGAAGGATGAGCTGTCCCATTTAATTCAACCAGTTCCAACATCTCACTGGCCCTGGTCATGGCAAACCCCCTGTAAGCTCTTCTCAACAACAGGATGACAAGCCTTGAGACTTGGCAATGAAGCAGAGAAAGAAATGCCAGGAAGACTAATTTAAAACAAAATTTCTCTTTGGTAACAGTGTCTCTGACTCAGTTCTGGTGGAAAGTATCAACCTTATAAACCCACAAGGAAGAGGTGAAGATTTCACATCATTTCTTATTTCTTTTGATGTTAAAAAGAAAACTGTCTCCAGTGCCGGGATGAGCTGTAAGAGGAAAAATGCCAGGCTCACAGTAAGCAGTCACGTAGGGCAGCTCCTCTTTGTGACCTCAGGCAGCCAGCGACTTTCTCTGAGTCTTAGCTTCCTTGCTGTAGACTAGTAAATAACACCTTTTCTGTCTACTACACGTGACCTCACTACATGCCCCTCAAACTCCTATTCATCCTCCATGACCCCATTCACATGCTGTCTCTGCTTCTTTTACAAAGCCACCTGCCTCTTTCAGGAGAGGACTTGCTCCCCCCAGGCGCAGGTCCATTAGCCCCTCACCCTGTCGTGGCTCCAGCATTTACTAGGTTGGACTCCAGTTAGCGTTTATCATTTTGGCCACTCCCCTGTCACTCTTTGACCTTCTCAAGGGCAGATGCCACATGGAGTCTGCATTCTTGGTTCTTTCTGTGGTGCTTGGCATGCAGTAGTTGATTGTTGAATGCTTATTCAAAAGAGCCACTGGAAAGACTGGATGTGAAGGGGCTTTTAAACTGCAAACATAATATATAGAGTAAATGAATTATTACCAAAACAGGGTAGCATACTATTGCTTACTCTTAAGAACAGCCCTTACTGGGAGCAAAACCTATTAAAGCATTTAATCACATCACCATTAGGTAAAATTAGCGAAGCACCTGCAGGACAAGGGCGGGAAGGATCAATTAGGAGCCACAGTAAGCATTCTTCCACGCAGTAACCTTCCTCCCCCCTCTTCTTCCAGTGTGTTCCAACAACCTTACTCCAGGATTCCAAGCCCTCCCTGCCCGCAGGGCTTGGAGGTAAGAATATTACATAAGGAATCAATGTCGCCTTCGTTTGTTTTAATAAAAGAAACAGCCCATTTAAAGAATACGGACTTTAGTGGCTTAGATCTTTCCGAATGTGAATGTGATCCAGTGGCTGAGGAACATGGAACGGCTGTCTCGAGAATGACCATTTTTGTTTTTTCCTATTTAAAACTCTGGAAAATTGCTGCCCATCCCTGTGCCAAGATGAAAACCATAAGGGCTATTTGGAATGCCTCTTCATTTTACAGATGACTTTAATGCATAATGCTATAGAGGCATGAAGCTCTCTGGCCTTAAATGCCCCTGACACAGCTGCCTGGTAGCCCCGGAGCAGCACACTAGTGTGGAACTTGTGAGCAGACCCTGCGAGGAACACTCTTCACTGCAGATGGGGCTCAGAATTGTTTGTGGGCTGTTTAGTTCCCAGAAGCCTCTTATGAGAATACAAGTAGGCCCACTGTGGATAATTCCCTAGCTGTGGTGAAGTCAAATGATGATGGTGTAAAAAGCTGTTCTCACCTATATTTTATCTGGTTTTATTGGATATAGCAGATATTTTAGCTAGGAAGAGAATGAATTACTGATGTGCCAGCTGTGGAAAATGAAGGCTCAGAGAAGCACTGGGCTGGCTCCAGGTTTGCTGGGCAAAGGATGATCTGTTCCCAAAACCCAGAGCTGCTTCACATGCATGGGGCCTGGCACTGGAGTGGGAGCTGGAGGAAGAGGTCCACCACCGTAAGGGAGAGGATAAAGAGGGCATGAGCCAATTCTGCAGCTCGGCCCTTCGAGGACAGGGCACCTCATGGCCATACTACTACCTTCCTCTCAGCTCCCTCACGTGAGGATGTGGATAACAACTCCCACCATCGGTTGATGTGTGTCAAGGGATGGGAGAGCACAACGTACAAGGTTAGGACCCCAGAGAGCGGTAGACATTGGTGCTTTATCATTTGTAGCTTCACAGAAGGCTACTGGCCCCCAAAAGGGGCTCATTTCTTTTGTTTTTTTTGTGGCTCTGTTTAGGTGGGAATTCTCTTATATACTGCATGAGGTGGGTCTCTCTTTTCCTCATGTAGGGGCTTAACAAATGACAAATACCTCAAGCATATAGCTTCCATGTTCTGATGGAAAAACTATGCCTGTCGAGGCATACAGGGTATGTGTGAGACTGTGGGGTGTGTGTGTGTGTGTGTGTGTGTGTGTGTGTGTGTGTGTGTATACATGGTGTATATGTGTGTGGATTGTGTATTTGTACATAAAAGTTATGTGCTTATATGGTACATGTGTATATGTGCAGTATGTGTCCATGTCATACATCTGGTGTCCTATCTCCCACTCCTTTTTACTTTTGCAGTGATATTCACCTGTTGTTGATAAACTATCTTTTTTTTATTTTCAGATATTTCTGTGTCTATAGAGATGAAAACCTTTGCCCAGATTCAATAAGGCAGGAAATCAATTAAGGCTCATTTTTCTGCTCAGCCTCAAAAGACACAATGCTGATAGAAGGCTTAAGTAAAGAAAATCTGTACAGAATCTCAGAGATTTCATATTGGGGTCTATGTTCTGGAAAAAATAAAACAGGAAGGAGAAACTACATATCCTACTCAGAATCTAAACACTCCCCCTTCTTTAAAAGAAAAAAAGTAGCCGAATGTGGTGGCGCACGCTTGTAATCCCAGCATTTGGGAGGCTGAGACCAGAGGATCCAGGTTCGCAGCCAGCCTCACCTACCTAGTGAGGTACTCCACAACTTAGTGAGACCTGGTTTCAAAATAAAGAATAAAAAATAGGGCTGGGGGTATAGCTCGGAGGTAGAATGCCCCTGAGTTCAATCCCCAGTACCATAAATAAATAAATAAATAAATAAATAAATAAATAAATAAATAAATAAATAAATAGTAAAAGCCAATCCTCTCTGTTTTAGTACGGACAACTCCAACAAAAGAAAGACACCTCAATTTTTTAAAGACAACCCTAACTAAACCTAATAGCTTGGCTTTTAAATGGCTACATTTAAATATTACATTCTCTGTTCATTTCCAAACCTGGGCCATAAATCACCCTTATAAACACAATGGCCTGTGCCTATAGCAATTTATCATTTGGATAATGTCACCTGGTCAGGTGTGCATTAATTTATGCCTCAAATTAGTACTCTAGTTGGCTGAAATCTTCCTTCTCATCTGCACATCCCAAGCAGCAGCTCCTTAGGACCCAGAGCATGGAAGAACCTGTGAAATTCTTCATTCTCAGGGGAGGCATAAGGCAGTGGCAGATAGAAAGCTGGGGCCTACCAGTACACTTGTACTCCTGATGTTCACTGTCCAAGAATGCAACCTACTGCAAAATGGTCACCAATTCCAGATAGGAAGAGTAGGCACATGCATGTAACCTGTGCAGCAGATTTCATCACTCCAAGGAAAGACAAGGACTTGATTAGCACTGAGACAAGATGGAGAGTACAGCATCTCAGAGTGGGAGGCATGCTGGAGTGGCTGTGCTGAGCTACAGTCCTGGCTCTTCTGCTCCTTGCATATCACCTTGGTTATGTCACATCATCTTGGCAGGCCTCAGTTTCCCTAGCAGTAAAACCAAAGATGTCCCAGATCTTCCTTCCCCAACATTCTATGCTTCTAACTCAAGAGGATGTAGTTGCTTATTAGTATAAGCATTTTTTAAAAATTTCTACTTATAGCCCCTATGACTGTACCTATTTTCTCCAGTTACCCCCAAATAGCTGGGTCAGGGACAACTATACATTTCTCACTCATAATAGGGGAGAAATGGCATTTATACATTTGGGTGGGGAAGCCTGTGTTTGGTCTTATCCTCTTTTGTCTCCACTGTTTTTTCCTTCTTTCTTTCTTTTTCTTTCCTATATGTGATGAATAGACAAAATATTTTCCAGTGCTAGCATTCATAGTGAACATGTGTTTGCTCATTGTTAGGTATTATGGCCTAATTATTTAATAAAACTATCTCACTTAATGCTCTAAACAACCTCTGGAGGCCCAAATTATCCTTTCCATTTTAAAACTGGGGAAACTGAGGCTCAGAGAGGTAACTTGCCCAATATCGTACAGGGCATAGTAGAATCTGAATCTGGACCCAAGGTTGTTTGACTCTCAAAGAAATGCTGTGTCTATAGTGCTGAAATGAGCAAGTTCATGGATTAGGGTCATTTAAAATGTGACTAGGTAAGTCTGATTACTTAAGTTCCATTGATGATTAAGATCAGTGGTAGCCAAGAGGAGCTACAAATATTTTTAAATCACCACAAACACAAACCAGGGGTGTGACTATAAAATTACATATGTATGAGATTAAACATCTGATCTTAAGAGCCACACATAAAAATTAGTCCCTTTGCATTTTAGCCAGGGTTTACATATTTGAATTGTAAATTCAGAGATCCTTGCTCAGTTAATCTTCCTTCCTTCCTTCCTTCCTTCCTTCCTTCCTTCCTTCCTTCCTTCCTTCCTTCCTTCCTTTTTTGTATTGGGATCAATACAACTTATTTATTTATTTTTAATTTTGAACCAGGGTCTTGCTAAGTTGCTGAGGCTGGCCTCAAACCTGTGGTCTTCCTAACTCAACCTCTCAAGTACTGGGATTATAAGTATGTACCACTGTGCCCAGCTAGTTAATATTTTAAAAGTCTGTGATCATGGCTCTTAAATTTTTTTTTTCGGTACTAGGGATTGAACTCAGGGGTGTTCTACCTCCGAGCTATACCCCCAGCCCTATTTTTTATTCTTTATTTTGAAACCGAGTCTCACTAAGTTGTGGAGTGCCTCACTAGGTAGCTGAGGCTGGCCGCAAACCCGGATCCTCTGGTCTCAGCCTCCCGAATGCTGTGATTACAAGTGTGCGCCACCACGCCCGGCTGGCTCTTAAATTAAAATAGCCTCTTCCAACAGAAGAAACAAAACCCTTAAAATCCAGATTCATTTATTGCTCTTTTAAAAATTTGTAGGTGTAGCTTTAAAAATGATTTCCATGTTACGCAAGTAAATCAAGGAAAGAGGGCTTCCTAGCCACAATATTTCAATGCATCAGTTTTGTTTAGGGGGTGAAAATTGTGAGATCTCATGGTTCCAGGGTGATGAATCAATGCTTCCAGCAGCCACTCCACCAATACGCAGCACAAGTCATCCCAAGCTCCTCCCCCCCTTCCCCCACACAGTCATGCCCCCTCACCATGACGCCACTCCTCTGTCAGGCAAGGGATCACCTGCCAGAGGGTGACCTCACCATACCCAGTCACCCTGACAACAGCCCAAATAAAACCCTGCCATTTAAACCATAAACAAGGATCCAACCAGGCTGGGGAGCTCAGACAGAGATGTAGGAAAGGGCAGAGACAAAGAGGGCAGCGGGCTGTTGCCACAGTGAAAACCTAGGTTTCAAAACTTGGCCTTCAGAAATGCCCGGAGACCCTGCAGCAAGAGGGAGGAGTCGGCAGTCACAGGGACTGCTTTCCAGCCCAGCACTCACTGGGTATGCATCCTTGGAAAGTTCCTTATTCTCCTAATCCTGTTTTCTATCATAGGAGAGAGTAATAATAAGATCCAACGCACTGGGTTGTTGTAAGATTTGGAGTGTTTATATTGAACACTTGGCCTCTAGCACTCAGTCCATGTAGGCTGATAGTACTGTTTTATTAATATAGGATGAAATGGTAGGTCTGCCTTCCTTGCACATTAGTGAACAGCCTCCTCTTACTCTAGCAAATTGAGCAGAACACCATTAAGAAGGATGTGAAAGAATCTTGGACTCTAGCCCTGATTTCGCCATTGACCAGATGAGGCAAATCACTTTACTTGGTGTTGGTTTCCAATTCTGGCAAATAAGAGTGTGCATGGATGCCTTCCGGGGTCTTTGCATTTCTATAATATGGACCCTTTTACCTTCCCAATGCTCAGTACCAAGCTGTCAACACGAGTGAGAGGCAGATGTTTAATTTCTCAGGAACCCTTTCCTTTGGAGCCCTGAATCCTCCCTCTCTGAGCCTCCTGCTCCTGCAGGAATGAGAAAAGTGGATCTGGGCAGGACTAGGGGGTACTGGAAATTGTTCGCAAAGCCTCCCCCTTCAGTGCTCCAGCCAATTCCACTGTGTATCTAATAAGCATTTTAGGCAGTGACGTGCTGCTTTGAAATTTTCCTTTCAGTAGGGAAGTCAGAGCTGTCAGAAGGAGTCTAACTCTTCTGCTTTTGATTTCTTGGTAAAACCCCAAGAGAGAGAAAATGCAATGGGCTTTAAAAAAATCTGCAGGAGCAGAGGAAAGCACAGACTGAGGAGACGGTGGGCCTCTGAGCAGAAGTGAAATGTTCCTACAATCTACACAGGCTGATTGTCAGCTGGCTGCTTGCAGAGGGGTCTGCAGCTGCACCTGCAGACAGCAACAGCACACAGGCTGAAGCTAGGCCAGACCAGTACAGAATGGCTAAAATATCTTTTGCCATGTCTTCTGGAATGCCTCTCTTTCAATATGGTGCAAGAATCTCTCATCAGTGTTGCTACTGGGAACTTTAAATGGTCTTTACTATCTTTTCTCCCAGGGAGTAGCAGTGGTGATGAGCATAATAATAACTTCTGGTATCAACAGGCCTTTACAGTTTCACAGAGTGCTTTCATCTATACACTCTCCTTTGATCCCCAGAACAATGCCACAGAGTAGGCAACACAGGTATTATTATTCCCATTTTACAGACAGGAATGCAACCAACATGCTTGGTACAGTTAGGCATCAGCAGGCCAGGAACACAGCGAGGCACCTGGTGCCAGCTTCACTATTAGGAGTACATCCTAGGGGCAAAAAGAAGAAAAATGCAGGCCAGAAGGTTTCAAGGAAAGAGTTTGGGGCCAATTGTGAGGGGCTCTGGTGTTAGGTTTTGATTCTGTCCTCACTGAACCGAGGAGCCATACATATGTCACTTAACTTCTTTGTAGCAAGGTTTCTGTCTCTAAAAATATCCTTCAGCTCTAAATTGTGTAAATAATCCCATGCCTCCTTGGAAAGACCAGGCTGATATGAAAGTTGGATCAGTAAGTCACACCTAATCATGGCCTGGATTACAACACTTGGTGGAAATGTGTGTAGTTAATCCCAATTTTGTCTTTTTAAAGATTCACTTTTAAGAAGTTAGACCTGCATATTATTTGAAGCAGCAATTCTACAACGCTTGTAGAAAAACCCACAGTCCCTTTCTACATTTCTCATGCTCCCAGGGTAACCACTCTCAACTCCTTCTCTGACTCTTTTGATATTTACCTCCATATCTTCAGATAACAAGTTTATGTAACTACTTCTTGACTTTTCTGTTTTAAGCTTTGCCTATTGACCTTCCATGACAGACAGAAGATGAGCTTTCTTTAAAGGACTCCTACCCCACGACACACACACACATTTCCTATACCCCTGCCGATGCAGCTCTATCACAATTTGGTTGGATCAATAGTCTGAGTTTCCAGTTTTATGACAATGTAGATGCTAATTCACTGCTGAGTCTTTTGCATACAATGTGCTATATCCTTTTTTTTTTTTTTTTGGTGCAATATTATTTTTTTTTCCTGGAGTTAATAATTCATTTTTTTTGCTTGCTTAATTGTCCATGTATTTGTTACTTATTCAATTTTAATACATTCAAACACATTGTGTTTTCTATCATTTTCACCTTCTTTCAGACCTGCTCCAGTCTGGACTGGGTTTGCTCTCGAATGCTGCATGGCTGCTATGATTTCTCTGTTCTGGGGTCTCTCTTGCTGAGGGCCTTGCTAAATTGCTGAGGCTGTCCTTAAACCTGTGATATTCTTGTCTCAGCCCCCAAGTACTGGGATTACATGTGTGTGCCACCATACCAAGCTTGACTATTCCTTTTATACTTTTTAGAACATTATTATTTTTTCTTGAATGTAACCATCTCCACTTATCTTTCTGTGTTGATTAAAGACAGGGCTATTTCTTTTGTTCCTTCCCCATTTTTCCTCATGTAATAATTTCTATTTCCTTTAATTTTCTACTTCTAAAAAAATTCTGTTTTTTTTATCAGAAGTGTTCTTCAAGTACCAGGAGATTCTTGGTTATCTCCTAATATTTAAGAGTGGGGCATTAAAAGTATTAATAAAGTCTATAAAATGTGTTTATTTAATGAAGTTTTAAAGTTATATAGAGAAAAGATCTTGGTGGTTTGATTGATAATATCTTTGCTATCACAGCAATAACTCCTTACTGTAGTCTTATAGTTATTCCAATAGACTAACCTTACATAAAGAGGAAATAAAATCAGAATAAATTGAAAGGATATTTGCAAAGTTATTTGCAAGTTATCTGCAAAGTTACTTGTAATAACTTTGGTGACAAAGTTAGACCTATATTTTTGGTTTTCAAAATTTTAGTATTTATTTATGTGATATTTGTAATGTTTTGCTACGTTTATATCTCATAGTAAATATTCATCTCAGTGATCTGGAAAAAAAAAGCTGCATATGATTTCTAGCACATGAGAAGGTTCATTCACTGTTGGAATAAGGGATTAGTCTAGTTCCCTGGGGAGCTCCAATGCCAATTTTTTAAAAGTCTTTCACCCCTCTTGGACTGGTCATATACCACAAGGGAAGGTTCTGGGTCCTGAATGGACATACTCTTAACCCCACCATCTGCACATGGTGTCCCAGGTGCAGAAACATCATTTTATGTCATCCAAAGAATAGTCCTCCAGTCGGGGAGTGATGGGGCAGCTTCCCAGGGTGGATCTGGGGTCAAACTGCTGTTAAAATGGGCTTTTATTCAATGACTTAATTTTAGCCTACCTACTCCATTTTCAGAGGTACCTGGTGGCATTAATTCTTGAACCTTGTGGTGGCTGCTTCTGAGATATTACAGGTTCAGCCTTCTCATGTCTGATAACTCAGTAGCCTCTATTCCATCAGTTTTTCAGACTCCAAAATATTGTTGTTGATATATTCTCTCCTATTCTTTTTGGCCTCATGGGTTATCCATTAAAATGACTCTTTGCAAGTCATTTTTAGTGGATTTTGAGGAGCAAATAAGATTATATATGTGTGTTTAATCTTTATCTCTATTCCGTCTAAGCTCTTTCATTCTATGTTTAACATTGTAAAATAGTCAAATATACTTTGGACCTACAGTATGAAAATATTGTTTGGAAAGAAATCTTAATCCATGGGAAAACTGAAAACTTTTTGTGTCAATTAGGATTGCTCGCCTCTCAATTTTCATTTCTACCTAATACATATCTGTAAGCCTGGCCCTTCCCAGTGTATTTATGATCTGTACCTTTCAAATATCTTCTTGACTGTTAATCCACAGTAAGCAGTGTGCAAAGACGGCCCAGCACAAACTATCTTAATTTCATTTACTGTCTCTTGGGCAGCTAACCACTGCAAGCTGAGTCATTTACATGCTCATTATTTTAGTACCAAAATGGTAAATGTGCAGGGAACACCTTTCTGCTCTTCATTGTGCATTCAAGGTTATGCATGGTAAGCTCTGTCTGCTCCAACCCCATGGAACCTGCAGGTGGCAAAGACTCGAAATCTGTGTGCCCTCATCTTCAAGGAAGTGAGAATCTAGGCAAGCAATGTGTTAGGAGCTCCATCCCCAGTGGTGAGTAGAGATTGGAGTCTGTTGATTGAAATATTATAACTTTTGCCCATCTTTCCACCAGCTGACCATGAAAATCCATGCATGCTTTATGGCTCAACCCAGAGAGTCTCACTGGCTCCAGTTGAGAGAATAGAAACTACTCTAGAATATTATGTATTTACTATAATTATTTATCAAGTCACATCTAATAAGAATATTTTATATAGTACATTATAGTTTCCAAAGTATTTTTACCCTTGTTGCCTTATTTTATCATTGAAATAATCCCAAGAAGCAGCATAGTTATTTTAACTTCACATCTGAGAAAATCAAGGTTCAAAGGACCGAAGTATATTACATTCCAGATCATTTAGTGGAGTGGTGGCAGAAGTGACCCTTTAGCCTAGGTCTTCAAACTTGAATTTAATTTTGACCTTCTCTTCCATTCCTACTTTACTTTTTTTTTTTTTTTACTTTGTAGTGCCAGGGATTGAACCTAGGGGTGTTCTACCTCAGGCTATATATTCAGCTCTTTAAAATTTTTTTTTTGTTTTGAACAGGGTCTCACTAAGTTGCTGAGGGCCTTTTAATTCATTGAAGTTGGCCTCAAACCTACGGTTCCTCATCTCCACCTCCCAAGTACTGGGATTACAGGTGTGTAACACCACCCCCAGTTGGCATTTCTTTTACATTTCCTAGATAAAAATCAAATACATGATACTGCCCGGTTTTATGCTATGGGGGAAAACAAAGTCTTAGAACTTAAGTAACATATAATATATTTGGATAAAAGGACATACTATACTTTATAAAACATAAAATTATGAGAGAATATATAATTAGGGACTGACATCCTTCTTCCAGTCAAAAGGGATAATTTTATGCAAGAAAGACCTAAGTTTTTATACTGTCTTACACCTCCATGCCCTTGCCCGGGCTTTTCCTTTTGCTCTGAACTTTCTCTTAGTTCTTAGCCCAATTATTTCACCTTTATAATCTTGACACAAATACTTCTCTCTTCCCCCGAGTCTTTCCCATCTCCCTAGGCAGAATTAACCTGTGTTCTCCAAGGTATCCTGCATGCACCTCTCCTGTCCCGGAACACATATCATATACTTAGGATGCTGACTTTTGGCAGAGGTGGGCAGGGGATGGGGTCATATGGTATCATTCTCTTCTCCAATCTGGAGCTTCCTGACTGTATGAGTCAGGCCGTATTGTACTCTGTATCTCCAGTGCCCAGTGCTGTCCCTGACATGTGCTAAAGGTTCATGCAATGAAAAAAATAAGTGAATGATGTGGAAGAGAGGACATAGCTTCCAATGGAATCCCACAAGTGTCTTTACCACATTGAATCCTAGAATTCTGGAGGCAGGACACCAGAGGTGGAGAAAATAGGTGGAAAAGGAGGAGGCTGCACCAGCAGATGCTTAGGAATTGCTGGGATTCATATTCTCTCACCAGAACAGGCAGGCTCTGTCAACAGTGAACCCTCTGTCCGTCCATCTCCTCCCAACCCTACATGGCTTCATATGCTATTTTTCACTCACTTGCACTGTGATTTTCTTCCAAAGGGTTACCTTTGAATTAGCTTCCTTCTGTGCAGAAAGGTCAATGAAAACATGGAGGAGTCAGGGGCACATTTATTAGAATTGGCCCTGGGTGCTTCTCCTCTCCTCCAGAGTCTCTGAGGTCTCCCACCTTGGAGGTTTATTCTTTATGTAGGCCCTGGGCGAATCAGGGTCCATGTTCACAAGCAGGAGGTCTGAGGCAAAAGAGGTTGATAAGATGTAAAAATCCCTATTTTCTTTTCCCACGGTTTGATCTTAAGAAATTCAACAAGCCCTACAGTGTTTCAGTTCACTCCTCTATAAAAACAGGTCTAATGATGCTTTGCCTTACTGGAGGAGGAGTGGCAAGGCTTAATTAACCAATGCTCATTTCTCTCAGCACTTTGGATGTCCTCCATGGGCACAAAATTATGTTATTACTTGGAATAATAATAATAGTTTCCCCTAATAATTCTGTGTTATTATTGCATTTAAGAAACTGTATTAGAGGCCTTCTGGAACTCGTTTAATACCTATAAATGTCTCTCCCCGGTAAAACAAGGGAGCATTGCCTGGTGATTATGGTTTGTCTTACATTTCAAAACGAGTCCGTTTAAACCCTCAGTAGAGTCCTTAAAACAGCCCCTGGCCAAGGGGGGCCTCTTTTGATCTGGATTCGCTAGACCACTGAAAGCACTTAACTTCAGCAAAGCAGCTTTGTTTTCAAAGCCTAGGAGTTGGCAACTCTGAAGGTCCAGTCTATGAATGTAAAAAGCTATGCACAGAGGAAAGATAAGGCCAACCATCTTCTCCTGTATCAGAGATACAGATATGGTCATGTCACAGATATGACCATGAGTGCCCCCATTTCTTTCCACCAGCTTTCTCTGTCTCTCAGAGTCAAGTTTAAACCTCCCCAAGTCATACAGAGCCCACCAGGGACCTTAGCACCAAGATGGGTATTAAATGTTACATTTTGAAGAGTAGTTTCTTGCTTTTGTATGAAAATAAAAACCCTGAATTCCTTTCATCAGCAGGAAAATGAACTGAACTGATTTTCCTTGGCTCTTGGTTTGTCTTTCCTATGATTAGGTACATGTGTGAGTCTTTCTGTGTACACAGGCCCAGCAAGAAAGTTGCTAAGTCCTTGTCACTGCAATATTTTCCACCATAGTCTAGGCCAGGCAAACGGAACTGTGCTTTTGGACATTTGCAAAAATTGGCACAAGAAAGGCCACGGGCATCCTGAGAAGTACCTCTTACACCATCGTGTGCCCCTCTAAAGGCTCTGTGACACCACTGAAGAGATTCTAGCTGTCTAGGGCATTTTTGATATCTAAATAACTTGGTCTCAATCTCTGGTTTTCTCTCTATATAAATTTCTCCTCCCTTTGGGGCACAAGATTAAAAACAAGACTCTTGAGCAGAGCAAGCAACAGTCTTGTCTTTGATTTATGCTATTACTGGACCCATAGTCCTTGAAAGCAATTCCATCACCTCCGTAATGAGGACGAAGATCCCAATAACTAATAAATCCTTTAGGAGTGTGTTCTGATGCTGTTGAACTTTTCATTAAACCATGATGTACAAGAAAGAAGAAAGATTTTGATACAGACACACATCCATGGCAGAATTAGTCAAGGCCTAGGAATAGGAACTTTATGTGTAAGACAGCCAAGTCGACATTCAGTAAGAACACATTTCTCCTGCAAATACCAGATAACTTAGGCTTCATTCCTTCGCCTGTCTTTGTAATGGGAAGGGAGAGAACTAAAACCTATCTTTGATTCAATCAGCAAATGCAAATGAGGTCAAGTTTCTTACAGGCTTGTGAGATTTCCCTAGAGAAATTTCCACAGTGTCTTGGCCACTGCTAGTGCCCTTCGGAGGCTAGGGCTTGTCTGTGGAGTGGAGGAAACATAGCAAAATCTCCCTTCTCTTTTCCTCAGACCTCAAGCAGGATGGGCAGCTGAATTCTATTAAGGTGCTCCCTAGAGTTTGGGGATATCATCCAGGGACTGATGTCAAACCCAGACACCTACACCCACACACACACACAGAGTTGCCTTTAGATTGGTGCAGCTGATGGTCTGCCTCTCTGTCCTGAGTAAGGACCATTGCCATCCAAATCAGCAAATCAGATAGAGGGAAACACTTAGGCAAATCCCCAAGGGGTGGAGGGATCTTAGAGGTGAACAGTGACTCCACCCCTGCAAATAACCTCAGGCAACCAGGGTAAAGAGGTCTCTTTCCTAGGACCTATCCCTTCCACCACCACAACCCAACTAGAAGTGTGTGTGTGTGTCTGTGTGTGTGTGTGTGTGTGTGTGTGTGTGTGTGCAAGAGTGTGTTTTCCCTCCTGGCCAGAGAAGTCTGAAGCCTTCCCTGCTGGCCTGGGATTGAGAAACTAGTAGTTTGGGAGAAGCTGACAAGCGATACTGCAAGGCAGGACGCTCAGCTCCACCTTCCTGCAACCTGAGGGTGGTTCAGAGAATTTATAGGGTTTCTCTTGCTCAGCACAGGCTCTAGCATGTTTTGAAAGTTGCTTTTTTTTTTTTTTTTTTTAACCCAGAAATAGACACTTCTCATCAGAGCTATAGGCCAATTCACTTAAGTTTGAGAAGACTGGACAGTATCAGGAGCAGGAGCTGGCTTTTCAGGGGTTGAGAGAAGGAAAGAGGGGACAGCTCTCAGTGTAGTAGGAGGACTTAAACAAAGGAGACAGATATTTGATTAAGCACTTCACATGTGGGAAAGGCTGATGATACTGGGGCCTGGGTCATGTAAAGGGGGTTCTAGATTTGATGTTAAAATCAGTACATTTGCTTTTCTTTAAAAAGTCATCTTTTAAAGTTTAAGTCCACTGTTACTTTCTTGGCCTATAGCTTTCACATTGAGAATGAAAACAGAAGGTAGGGGTGGAGGTAGCAGGGTTGGGTCTTACAGGAAACTTTAAGGATAACAAGACAGATTTCCCCTAAACGGTGAAAAGTGCTAATCTGGAGGTTCCAATTTACTTCTCACTCAACTTAGTCTCAGTGCTTCATCACTGAGCTCCTCTCCACCACAGTGTCTCTCAAAGTGCAGCCACAAACTACAGAGATTAGAACCACAAAGGAAGCTCGTTAAAATGCAGATTCCCGAGTTCTGTCCTGAAGGATTCTGGGTGTCATCCAGGGATCTGAAAAAGCAGCAGGTAATTGCTGAACTCAAGCCCTAGCCCACTCACCCCAGCTCTGCTATTCCATAATTCTAAATTCTCTGGAAGGGAGCACCATCAGGAACTGGAGCCAGAGTACACACCACCTCTGCCAGGTGTCACCGATTACCTATTCCTGGCTGCAGGGGCTAGGACCTTGGCCAAGATTACCTCCTCCCACTTGTTGACAGGCCTGGCTGGCTGTATAAGGGCTCCGTCTTCCACTGAAGATGCCTTCGGTGCCTTTGGGCTTGCTGCAGTGTACGCTGTCCTTCCACCCAGCTGCCCTTCATGACAGCCTCTTTCTGTCTCCCTGCTGCCTGCCCATCCCTTTCAGGCTTGACTCTGGCCTTCATTGCTGCTTGGATCAGAAACTCTGAGTCCCTGTGCTCCAAGTTGGGTCTATTCCACGTGCTGCCCATGTCCTGGTGCCTGTGGCCCCTCAAACCATCCGCCTTCCAGAAGGTGGGCTCCCATTAAGAGAGTAGCTTTCTATTTCTTCCTCTCACCATGCAGAGTGGTCTAAAGGCATCCATGTGATTGTAGCTGGTAACTTGTCTCTTTTACCTCCTGTCCCCAAAATAATCCCTCCCTGCTCTGCATTCCCCAAAGGCTTGGAACACACTTCTATCACTCTGCCTCATATTCTAATGATTCGCACCCATCTCTCCTCCCTGCCTAGATTGCAAGCTCTGTGACGCCAAAGACTGTGTCTTACTCATCCCTGCATCCCTAGCAACCAGTGTGGGGCCTGACGATACTGGTACAAACATTTCTTGAGTGCTTACTATTTGGCAGCTGCTGTGCAGGGGCAACGTGCCACTTTATGCAATATGCACCACGCCACTTTATCCTTGCAGCAACCCTACAAGAGCCATGTTTTACCAGTTCCATTTGAATAATGAGGCCAGTGAGGCCAAACAGTTTGGGTAACTTGACCAAAGTCACGCTGCTAGTAAGTGGTCAGTTTAGGATTGGAATTCCAGACAGCTTGACTCCTGAACCCCCTACAAAGAGTTCAGTTGAAGTTTGCTGCATAAATAAAGGAAATATAAACAAATAGATGTGTGGCAGTATCGATAGAAGCATCATATTTTAGAGTGAAAGAAAACTAGAGACCATTCAGCCCAAACCCTGATTTTATTGCTGGGGAAACTGAGGACCAGACAGGGAAATGAGGAGTGGTGGTGGAGGAGGTGGGGGTCCTAGTGTGGAAAGTATGGAGGGTGGGGGTCCTAGTGTGGAAGATACTGCCTGGGTCAGAATACAGCTCTGTCACCCACCATCTACATTATCCTGAGCAAGTCACTTACTCTCTTTCTTCCTCAGTTTCTTCATCTGCAAAATGGGGATGATAATAGAATATACCTCATTGCTTTACTGTTAGGATTAAATGAGGTGATGTTAATCTCTTCAAATAGTGCCTGATAAATGACAACACTCTTTAAATGCTAGTCATTGTTTTTGATAGAATCATAGCAAAGGGGACTGGCAGTAGTCTTAGAAATCACAAGTCCAACTTATTTTTATGGAGGACAAAACTGGAGTTTAGTTTCATATTTATTGTGGGGGTTGGAATTATTAGAATTTGATCATTTAAAAGATGCATGGCTACCTCCTCACTCAATGCCCTCATTTTGCAAATGGGGAAGCTGTAGTCCAAGGAATTGGATGACTTGCCAAAATCTCTACCTCATCAGAGCAGAGTTGGGAGTGAACCTGGGTCTCCTGACTCAACCTACACTGCCACAGGTTCACCAGTCCACTCATTCCCACCATCCTCCTGTCCCAGGCTTCCCAGCTAGGTACAGAGAGTACAACAGTTGTGATTTAAATTTTGGTAGAAACATTCCATGCTGGAGCTCAAATTCAAGGCAAGCAGCAGATCCATCAAGAGCTAGTTCTTTCATATGACAGGTGGGTAGAATTATAGAATTGCACTGCAACCAGGAATTTGTGAGATCCACTCTGGAAGAATGCAGAGCTCCCCTCACCAGGCTGACTGGCCAGCTCATGAATAAGCTTTTGTGAGGCACACCACCTGAGGTCTACACCAGCCAGGGCTCAGCAATCAATACCACCCTCCCAGCACCAGCTAGCATCAGTGGGTTATTGTTTCCTTATCCCCCATGTACATTAGGTGCATCAGGAAATACTGATGCTCAAACACCAGTCCCCCCAAACTCCAAGAGAATCTCTAGGGCGGGGCCAGCCATCAGCATTTTGTTTAAAGGTCCCCAAGTGATTCTATTTATGTTGATCTAATCCATAAGGCAAGAAAAATGTTCTGCACCCAAATTAGTAGCATGGCATGGGAACCTGTTAGAAATCCAATTCTGTATAAGCCACCTCTGTTATTTCTCATATAGAACTCTACTGTTATTTTTCATAATACTCAACAAGACATGAGATTGTACATTTATTCATTAATGTCTTTTGCCTATCCCCAAACTCTGATGGTAGTCTTCATGAGTGGAGACCATGGCTGTTACTCAGAGCGCCCCATGCCCGGCACAGGCTGGACTCTTAATGAATGCCGCCAGTGAACGAATGCATACTAAGTATGTATTCAAGAGAAGACAGCTGTGTTACTGAATTTTTCACTTTTCAGAATTCATTGTTGTGACCTTATGGAGTTAGATTATAACATGCTTTACTTTCCCCAGAAATAAGAAAGATTAACTCAATAGAGTAGAGGACTATAAAATTCTTTTTAGACAACCAGCAGAATAAGGAAAAGAGGGAAAAAATGTAACAACAGATATTGACAAGAAAAGTCAATGCAACAACTTTGTTCACAAAAATGATTCTGCCTAAAATATTACTGTTTCTTTAGGAAAAGTTCCTAAATATTTATTAAATGAAGTTTGGGGGTACAGCATGTGGCCAGAACATTAATAAGACCTTTGTGAGAAATAATGAAGCTTAAGACAAGGTTCATGGCTGTAAGTTTATTGGGAAAATAGAGCATATTGGTGTTTTCCCAATAAGTTAGAAGAAGGCCATAAGTAAGTTGGAGAGGTATTATTATAAGGAGACTATAAGTCAGTTTCGAGGTATTATTTCTAATATGCAGGTCTGTTGAATTCTTACTATATGAGTGCTTGTCAGATCAGCTATCCTAATTTAGGTTCAAAGGAGATTCAAGGAAGAGATGGCAGAGGGAGAGTGCATTATGGGTTAGCATAATCAGAGGGGCGGTATTTGCAGAAGAGGAAGAGGTCTAGGATTTAGAAATAGCTTTGACTCAACTAGGCTTTTGGAAGTTAATGTGGTCAACATTTTTCTCTAGCCCTTGTGTATATGAAGTCAAGACAAACTTTGTTCTTGGATGTGATTTGGGGGTTCAAATGAGGAGACAGAATTGTCTCTGTGAGCTATAAATATAGCTTTGCTGACAGAGGCCAACTGGCACTTTACATAGACATCTTCCCTTGTAAAAGGAATCCTAAGGTGCCAGCAATGGGGTGTTACATTCAGTAATAAAACCCACATTCCAAAACTTAATGTGCTAGTGGCCATATGCTGTAGTCATTAAGCCAGACTGGCTGGATTCAAATCTCAACTTTTGCCACTTCATAGCTGTGTGACCTTGGCCAAGTTACATAGCCTGCCTCTGTTTGCCCATCTATAATATGGGGCTAATGATAATAATACCTCACCCATACTCTTATTGCTATGAAGATTAAGTGATGTGACTTCTGTAAACATTAATAGGAAATGCTACAGAAGGGTTAGCATTCACTATCTAGTAATTCAACCTAGTCTTATGGCCAAGTGATCTGCTATTAACATGTTTGCTTATTCAAAAGACCACCTAAGGGACAGGGTAGCAGCTACTCAATAATATTATGCCTATGGAAAAGGTCACAGCAGTGACCTCAGTGGTGGAATATAAAACATCATAAAGACAGTCCAAATGGGCTAAAGTAGGAATGTGTAGCCAGAAACTTGCGAGGTTGCCTAGAGCTGACATGGGAATTAGCTCAGGTGATCAGAGCACTGTATTTAGGAGAAAAGGCTTACAGAGTTCATCTTACTTTGAATCAGTGGATGTCCTTCATATGTTCTGGCAATAGAGGCAGCCTCTGAAACTTTTACACCACTGTTACCAAACAGCATTGGAAGAGAGCATAGTGGGGATAGTTCCTCACACTTCATAACAGCTTCTAGAACCACACCTGGAAGCACATCTATACACCATATATACTCACAGAAGGCATTAACGTTATCATCCTATAGAAGAGTGGGGTTTGATAGGCAGAGCAGTAAAAATGATGTAGCTATTCTGCAGAAATCACTGTGACATTAATAACTATGTTTGCTATTCATTAGAGACCAGAGATGAACTGGCAAAGCTATCTCAGCATCTCATTCAGGAGGCTGGCTTGAATCACCAAGGTTCCATAGGGGGTTTGATTCGAGGTGGCCTCATTTATAAGTCTTGAGGCCAAGAACCCAAGGCATGATAGCAAAATCCTTGCCTAAAACACATACTGCACCAAGTAGGCTGCTTCACCCTGCTAAGTGTCCATCCTGGAAGTGGTGTGTGCTCCCCAGCACAGAGTCTGGCCAGGGAGAAAGAACAGAAATGGCACCTAACAGTACAGTGCTTCCAGAATTTCCTCATCTGTAAAGATATGGGAATTGTATTAAATAATTTCTAAGACCTTGTCCACGTCTAGAATTGGAAGTGGGGATTATCTTTGATAGACATCATTTGGATATAATTTTTCTGAGTCTTGGGCAGAACAAACAGCTGCCACACAGGATAACACGAGGAAGGAGTCCCCTTCTTCTAGCGCATCCCTGAAATTTTACCATTATCAGTATATACCTTTGGGCTTCAGCAGCTTTCAAATCCTTAGGAGTCTTCTATTAGAAATCAGGCAACTCTCAGCCTTCACTAGTTCTCTTATCAGCAGGAGCAATTAGTCCGCTCATTCTCCAAACATCATGGAGAGACTGGCTATGGGAATGGAACATTGGATGGGGTAGAGTGAGGCTCACTGTCCTAAGAGCAGGGACCATGACTCATTCATAGATATAAATCCTGTACTAGCCCATGCTTGGTACTTTTAAACTTTGTTGTTTTTCAGTCCTGGGAATTGAATCCAGGGCCTCACACATGCTAGGCAAGCATCCTACTACTGAGTTATATCCCCAGCGTTTTTAAAATTTTATTTTGAGACAGGGTCTCACTATATTGCCCAGGCTGGCCTCGAACTTGTGATCCTCCTGCCTCAGCCTCCTGAGTAGGTGGGGTTACAGGCTGCTTGTGTCACCACATCAAACCTAAATATTGTTAGAAGGAAGGAAAGAAAAAAGAGAAGAAAGAAGGCAGCATGAATGAATAAACAATCAGGAAATGACCCTGAAGAATATTTCCCACATCTGACCTGGGTACTTCCAGACCCAAGAGCACCTTTGGAATTTGGGTCCTAGCCGCTGAGAACCACCCCTGCTCTTGAGGGGCAAGTAAGTTCCAGTCTTACTGCTGACTTCCCTTAGCTCTCAGAGGGCCCTGGGCTGTCAACGAAGACCATTCAGGGACGGAGGCTGCCCTGGCAGCCGAGATGCTGAGCCCTGCACCAGTTCTAGGCCCTATGCTTTTTTTAAGCACTTGATTTAAATGAAGAAAGAAATTGGCTTATATTTTTAGCACCTCCTGCTACTAAAACTCATTTGACAAAAGTGCCAAAGGGACAGTTAAGTCTGAGTATGATTTTTTTCCTATGGAGGAGGAGGAGGGTATAATTTATCTGAAAATGACTGGTACTTTCCTGGCCTCGGGACATTATTCTACCTGCTCTCTCTCCTTTTTTTTTTTTTTTTTTTTAAAGATATACTCTTTTTTTTCTTCCCATCAAATTTCTAACTTAAGATATTTATTGTCCTTAGCTTTCATTTTCAAGCCCTAACACAACCAGGGAAAAGGTATGTAATCTTGGCCAGAAACTCTACAAACTTCCATTACATTTTGGAATTAGAGGTCTCTAACTAGGAAGACCAAAGCCCCCCCTGTGATGTGACGCTAATGTCAGTGCTTTATAGAAGTAATATTAATGTGGTGCCTACATGTATGGGGTACCAGACTCAAAGTGTATGATCTCAGAGCCGCAAGCCCATCTTCCCAAATGTCTCCATTACTGACTTGCTCTAATATCTACCTAGGATTCCTCCTTTACATCTATGGAGAGAATTCCTTTTTATTATTGTTTTGAGGGTTAAGGCATTAGTTTAGCAGAAGACTCTGATATATATATCATGAAAGTAACATGTTAACTCAATACTGCCCCTGACAAAAGTGACTTCAAAGGAGGAATTAACATATAGAAATGGAGTGTTGAGAGAATGGGGGTTTTGAAGGGGTAGTAAGAAAATGTCTGGTGTATATAATATACAAAATCAAGCCATTTGTTCATTTGTTATTTGGAAGACTCCCCCCCTGGAAATACAAAGTTATAAAGGGTGGTTATATTCCCAGAGAACAATCTGAAAAAATGTTTCAACCATAATGGACCTGAACATAATCCTAAGGGATATCCCTGAGCCACCCTGCATGGCCAGGCTTCTAGGGAGAGCTGTGTTCAGAGGACCAGCCTGGGAGGCTACAATACCCCATCTTCCTGCTGCAGTCATGTAGGGATGTGGAGTTGCCTCCAGGGTGAGAGGAGTCTTCTGAGGAATCTCAGTGGCTGCCTGTGCTAGTCCCTGGGGGCAGGCCAGCTTCATCTGTGTCTGTTTGCTCCCCATGAGCAGATGTTACCAACTGCTTCCAGTCAGCATTCTCGAAGATTCCTTTACAGTCAGAAAACTGATGTAGCTACTGTTTGAGGTGTTTTCTAAATCAGCCAGATACAGCCTCTCGTTCATGTTTGCAAGTCCTGGTACAGTGGATGGCACGTGCTCAGTGCTCAATTAGTATTAGATGAAGAAAATTCATGTATATTTCAGAGAGACACCAGTACCCATGATGTGAAGCACTTCCTGGTGGAGGTCACCAGGGTGGAAACAGGCAATGCCAGGAGCCATGGGATAAGAGGAGCAGAGAGAAGCAGCTTCCTGAGGAAGGTATGAAGGAAGAAAAGGGAAGGGAGGTGAGACTAGAGAATACTGCCGTGGAGGAGTGTGTGTGGTAAGTGTGTGGGCCAGGGAGTGCAGTTGGAAGGAGGTTTAGGGTCAGGAGAGGCAGAGCCCTTCCACTACCCTCTCCACCTGACTCCAGACCTCCACCTGGAACAGACAGGTAAAGACAGATGGAGGGTGAGGAAGGAGGTCCTGCCGATACAGTGGTCAGTGCCAGATGGAGGGGAGTTTGGGTTAGGGCCCAGAGGGTATAAAGAAGATCCCAGGAGGAAGTGAGTCTAAGAGGAGGGCAGAGATGGGGAGGGAGGCCAGGCACTCTTCAGTGCCTGCCAACTGGGCTCAGCCACAGTGGGGTGGTCAACTCCCTTCTAGCATCCCCAGGCATATGTTGACCAAGGACTGCAGAGCAAATGGTTGCACCAGCCCTCCTGGCCCAGGCCAGGAGAATTTATCATAACCTCAGGAAGAAAGTGATAAAAGCCAGGTCTTGGTTAATAGCTTTTCTAAGGACTATCACTTTACATTTTCCTTCCCTCTCTTCTTCCTGATTCCCATCGATTCAGACAACATTCACCACCAGTAGTTCCTCTGGTCTCTCTCTAACCTGTGGGAAGGTACAGAATTCATTTGCATTCATTATGGTCTCAGGCAACTCATTTACTTTTATCTTGCAATATCCAAAGGGTTACTCATTTACTTAGATCATTTAAAGATTTCCAGGAGTCCAACAAAGAAGACATTAGGCATCCCCCTCCTCCTAAGTCTTCTAGAAAAATCGCCGGCCCCACAATGGGAGGTGGTGTCCTGGAGAGAGTCTTGCAGAGCATTTGGTAAGAAGCCACCAGAAAAGAGATGTCGTTACTCTGGCCCACCAGTGCTCACTTGGATTATTGCCTGTCTGGAGTCAGGAGAAGCCTCTGGGGGCAGAGCATTGCTGTCTGGGGCCCTGCCCTTTTAAACTCTGTATCTCACTGGAGTGGAATAGGCTAGCCTTAGTTACTAGGTGAGCAAGAAGAGAGCAGGGAGGGTGAAGGGGGCCTTTTTAGGACCCTCAAGAACATAACCCCCAGGAACAGTTATCTCTCCATATCCTTGTGTTCTGCATCCTCAAATTGAACCAACCACAGATGAAAAATGTTTTATTGGATCTGTCTATTTTAGAATGCAAATGGACTCACTCTCTGGTCATTGTCCCCTAAACAATATAGTATAACAACTATTTATATAGAATTTACATTGTATTAGGCAGTATAAGTAATCTAGAGATCACTTAAAGTATACAGGATTATGTGCCTAGGTTAGATGCACACACTACGTCATTTTATATATGAGATTTAAGCATCTGCAGATTTTGGTATTTGGGGAGCTCCTAGAACAAATTCTCTATGGATATAGAAGGATGACTGTACAAACTTCTACCTCCATGTGGGCCTGATTCTGCCAGCAAATAGTGGTCTGGCCACATCTCTCGCTAGTCTCAAAGGAACCCAACATTAATGAGGGAGAAACCTCACGCATCTGGATGCCTCCAAGTGTGACTCCTTCCAGAGTCATCCATTCCTTAAATGGCACAAGCTTGCTGGGACAGCACATGGAAAGAGTCGGTCAGTTCTTCCATAAGCCACTGTCATTTTATGGAGCAATCAACTTAAAGGGTAAGGCCTAGCCACTGAGGCTCTCACCAGGAGAAAGGAGAAATCTCACAGAGTACCCGAATGCTCCTTAAGGAATGGTGAGTGCTGGTGACAAGCTCCTGCTCATCTGTTAATTCTTTCGGTCAACACACACTTTGTTCACAGCGCTATAAGACAATGCCCTGGTCGATGTCTCCCTTCTCTATAGGAGGCTTCTCAAGATTGGGACCTAGGCCTTACGCAGTTTAGCACTGGGCCTAATATACAGCAGGAGCACAACAAGTAGTTATTAAATGAAAGAATGAATAAAAAATAAATGTAAAGAAATCCCACTGGGCATATGACTTTGTGTCAGAGGCATTTGAAGGTGAGGAGTCACCCCATTTGTCTTAGACTTTGGCAGAAAATATCTACTTTTATCAATACCTTCACATATTTGTAAACTAGCATTTACTTTTATAATTATAAATGTGTTTTGTATTAAAATAGAAGTAGCTGTTTATTTAGAAAATATCTTTATAGTTATATTGATGACCTATAATTATATGTTGTTGTGAGATTCAAAATGATACATTTGTACACTCTGACCTTGCGTGGCCCATTTTTCTCTGTATTCCACCCTGCTCCCTCTTCCTCCCTCCTCACACATGTTAGTGAGATTGATAATGATACTCTCGTATACAGACATCACATTATTTGAATTTTCCCCTTTCTTAAGCCTTGTCTTCCCCTCCATACCTCTCTCCCTCATTTAACTGAAGTCTCTTTTGTTTCCTATTTTCTCTCGAGCTTAGCAAAACATGAGAGAAAACACGACCCTTGACTTTCTGAGACTGGTTGATCTCACTCAGCATAATATTCTCTAGTTCCATCCATTTTCCTGTAAATGACATAATTTTATTCTTCTTTGTTGGCTGAGTAAAATTCCATTGTGTGTACATACCACAAGAAAATGTGGAAAATATTTTTAAGAACAAAACCCAAAGTTGTCCATATTCCCATTAACTCCGTTAACATTTTAGAGAATTTTCTTCTAGTCATTTTTCCTTCTCTAGAAATTTACAAAAATGGGAATCATGTTGTATATGCAGTTTTAGATCTTGATTTTTCCACTTAACATTGCATCGTGAACATTTTACCCTATCATTACACATTTTGAAAATGTTACACTTAATGGATGTCTAATGTTATATTATAGCTCTTCAATTCTTAACTAATGCTGATTTATTGTCCTTAATAACTTCCTGAATCACTGTACAGTCTGAATTGTTTCCAGGCTTCTGTGACTATCTCAGTGGCTGATGCAGACTGAGAACCTTTAAGAAATAAAAAATACATCCAGGCAAGTAGAGCTATGGCAAGTATGGCCACATCTCATCTGTAGCTTTCCTCTCCTTGTCGCTCCTAATTCATACAAGCATACTAATGCCTTTGGAATGTTTATTCTCTTCAAGTTGGAAGCTCCAGGGCACACAAGAAAACAGGCACAGAATGTGATGAAAACCACATGGCAAGTGTCTAGTTGATTCACGAAATACTCAAAATTTACTTGGGCATGAGGGACCACACCTCAGTTTAATAGAACAGAAAAATGTCAGTTCTCTAGAGCCCACTGATTTTGCTAAAAGGGTACATGCACGTGTATGTGTGTGTGTGTGTGTGTGTGTGTGTGTGTGTGTGTGTGTGTGTGTGTGTGTATCAAGAAGAGAAATCACAATTCAAAGCAGATACAGGGTCATACACTTGCACAGTAAGGAGACTGGGATAAACCCAGGAAGCCACAATGAGAGAGGACATGGAGAACGGCTGCTGTCAGGATGGGGAGCATTGAATGAGTTGTGTCTTGGGCTGTCTTCTAAAGAACAAGTGGTTTCAAAGCATTGCCATTCCCCCTTTCATCCTCCAGTCTCATCCTTCCCTAATCTGATCTTTACCTTGAAGCTAGAGCATTTGACAAGGTAGATTTGAATCTCAGATGAGAAGAATGGGGGGTTGCATGAAGGACTCACTTAGCACAGATATGACAAAGGTCAGATGGAATGACTGGTAGGGCAGAACAGGGTATGCTTACAACTCGGTGGTCATACTAAGTCCACTGGCTCATTCTCTCCTGACATAACAGCTTGAGGGTTGATATTACCTCTTAATAGCACTGGACACATAACAGTTGGTTCCCTGAAAACTGTTTCTGTGATGCTAACTGGCCAGTTAAGTGGAAAATCTTCTCTAGAGGGCAGGTCCTCCAGTTTGATATAGAAGAATCTTCTAGGAGTCCACAGTTATACCTCTGGTAATATTTAAACACAGAACTCCAGATCCATGCATTTGTTCCCATCTCATTTGGGCACTGAGGGAGGAAGGAGAGAGACAGCCCAACCCTCCTGATGAATCTTTCTCAAGCACTTTTTCATCATGTCATTTCATAACTCCTGAACTCAAAACCATCCTGGCAATCTACTAGAAAGTGCCTGGGTTTCCATGTCTGGCCATAATGCTATATGTTCAAGCAATTGTGGGAGTGCCACAATAAATATTTGTGTCTGATTAATACTTTTAAAAATAAGCCAGTAGGGCTCAAGGTTGTCTCTATAATATGTCACTCTTAGATATGCCTCCTGAATTGGGAAAAAAGGTGAAGTTAATATACTAGGAAATATACAGATCTGACAGCTTGGCTTTCTGGGACAGTGTTGTAAGAGCTACTGTTTCTGATTCAGCACCAACAGTCATGTGCATGCCTGTTAACTTTTGTGAACACCGTTTACTTTTACCAACAAAAGTAGGTATGTTTTATTGAAGACACAGCTTGTTACAGCCCATGTCTATTGCTTCCTTCTTCTATAGGAACAGACTAACTTTATTTTCCAGCTTCTCTTGCAGCTAGTTATGATCATGTGAATAAGCTCTAGCAAATGTCTTTCACCTCCTTCCCCATTTGCTTCTTTCTTTAGCCTGTTTCCTGGAATATGGAAAAAGCAGTGAGCCACTGTGGAGGTGCAGGTGATGGCAAACCTCCAGGGATGACAGAAGGAACCTGCCATGCCAGTTTCATGCAGCACAAGTGCCACACCAGCTCAGACATTTATGTGAAAGATAAATCAGCTTTTATCTCATTTAGGCTACTAGCTTTTGAGGTTTCTAGCACACTCTGAAATACCTATACCCTAACTAAAGTATTTAATTTCCTTCATTAAACTCTCTGATGAAGAAAACTGAGGGGTAGGAGGAGCTGATTTATCACAATTTAAATATGCCATGTGATGTGTCATTTCTGAGAACACCATCTATTTCATTTTATTTGATGAAAGCCCAAGTGCTTACCTGGCATTTCTCCTTCCTTCCTTATTCTGCCTGCCCCATGTCTACTGCCATTTAACCTCTGTTCCATCCCAACTTCCTGTTCCTGCTATCTCCCAACTGTAGCATGCGGGTCATCCTTTCCCTCTTTGCCTTCCAGTTATAGGTCTTTTCTACTTTGTCTTTAGATACCTAAACTCGTCAAGTCCTACCTCCTTTACCTTTTCTGATATCTAGTACTATCTGTATACGTTTGATATTTAATTGCAGACATATTTGTGCTGTCTTTATCATGTATTTAAGTCCTGTATCTCTGGGAAGGTAGGATTTAGGAGATTCGAGTCTGAGTTCTAACACCTGCTGCTCAGGTGACCTTAAGCATCACTTTCTTTTACTGGCAAAATGGCAGTGATTATAATATTTCTTTTATAAAATGGTGATAATTAGATACCATGAGAGTATGTCATCACCCACCAAGAACCAGAGCTTTGTTAATTGTTCTTGAGAATCTGTCCTTTCTCTAAGCCTCTACCTGATAACCTTAGCATGTTCGCCATCATGCCAGGGACATAGTGAATACAGTTCCACGAGTCTTTGGAGAATTAATAAATGAGAAAAAAGGCAAAATAAAATATGAAATTGCAAGGAATAAGGCGTTCCCTGTACATCTTCCAATGAAAAGACAACACAAAATAGTGGGCATATGTTGAACTGGGATCTCAGATCCAAGTTTTTACTTGTGAGTGGTTTTAAGAGCTAAATTATTAATTAATCAATGACCATCAAATTTGTCAATAATGCTTGAAATCCAAGGTTAGTTTCTACAAACAGTGCCACCACCCTCCTCTGCCTCAATTCTGCATGTTCTGTACCTTGACATGAACATGAATACAGATCACAAAGGCTCCAGATACATTTTATATCAGAAAAGAAATGGCTTCTACACAGCAAGCTGCAAAGAGAGTTGCTATTTTCAGGTACTCTGTAGTTTAACTGATTAACAAGGTGATGACGTTATGCTTAAGACTGCCTCTTAATGGGGTGATAAATGTGAATAATTCATGGAGGCCCCTTAAACAAGCACCAATAGGAGAATAAAAGCACCACAAAGCACATGGGGGAAGAAGAGAGGTGTGGAGCTCCCCAGTGGCCCAGGAAATGGACCTCACCCCAGCCCCAGATGAAGACTTCCTGCTCATTGTGGAGGGGAAGAGTGGCAGAATTTCTCAGATTCAGCTACCCCTCGGAGAGGCCACAAGCTACACTCAATGCTTCCAGTTCCCCTTTCTCATTCCTCTTCCCCCCTCTCAGTTTCTCACTTTGCAATGGTGACCCTCCTCCTTGCAGGGTTCTTTTTCACCAACAGAGCTCCCTGTCCTCAGAATAGGAGCATCACTGAGGTATAAATAGCTAATCGTTGTTTTTTCTAGAGACATTTGGAATTTCAAGGGGACTGCAAGTCTTAAACCCAGGAGTTGACTTGTATCATGGAGTTCGAGTGTCTCTAACAGTCAGGGAGGGAGAGGTAGGTATTATGAAGGAAGGTGGCATCGGAGGGACAGAGGACCCTAGTAACTTCAGAATAGCATCATTTGGCTGCTGTCTTCACTATATGTTCACAAAGCAGGACCAGAATACTGCCCACAAATTGCTCTGATCAAATCGAGAGGCCCTAAAGGAGATCAGGCTTGGCTTAAAAGCTCTTGGGCTATGAGTTAATAAGAATTTTAATAAAAATGGAAAGTTTAGCCCTGGGCCACAGTACAATATCTCTCTGGGTTGCTGGTGTTCTATCAGTCAATCATATAATCTTTCTGACATTAGGAAAGTGGAAATGGTAAGTGAAAACTGTGTGGGAAAAGAAGGTTTCAAAAACAGTCCCTGCAGCTACACCATCAGCTCTCTGAGCACCCTTCCTGGGTCATGAGGCAGACCTGAGAGTGAAGTCTCTCCCGAAGAAAAGCTACCACTGTGACCAGCCTGCACCCGATCCACTTCACATCACAGAGTAGTTGCCATATGCATTTCATTGTCATGACAACCAGTGATTTCAACTTTTCGCCATCCCTGTTTACAGGTGAGGGGCCAAGGGTGGTGGGAATGGGGGCAATCCCAGGTCTTTTGACTCCTACCTGTCTCTCCAAATTCCTCAGTAGTTCATTTATATATTTTAAACTCAAACTTTCTGTTGAATCACTGTAATATTCTGCTTCAATTTACTATCTTTAGATATAATCATGGCTCACCTGTGTCATTTGATTCGAGTTTAAAGGCAGGAAAAGCTGAGCATAGTGGTACATGCCTGTACGCCCAGTACTTGGTAGGCTGAGACAGGAGGATTGTTGGTTCACGGCCAGCATCAGCAATGTAGCAAGACCCTTAGCAATTTAGCAATATTGTGTTTCAAAATAAAAAACAAAATAGGTCTGGGGCCGTGGCTCGGAGGTAGAATGCCCTGAGTTCAATCCCTAGTGCCCAAAGTGAATAAACAAATACATAAAATAAAAAATAAAGGTAGGATAAATTATTAATACTTTATTTACCTCCGAGATTGATACTGGGGTGAAAACTTACTATCAACTGAAAAGTAGAGTCAGTCCCCCTGAAATTTCTATTTTTCTGAAACACTCAAGTTCTGTGATAGTGAAGGTACAGATCAAGACTTAGAGTGTTGCCCAGTCACTTACTTATTTCATTATACTGACCTCTTCTAACACGTTCATTAATCGGTAAGCTTTGGTCATAACAGGTGATAGACAAAATTTGTTTCACTTTCTTTTTTTTTTCTTTTCCAAATAGATGGCATTCAACTGAAAATAGGGTCCAAATGGAGTAGTGCTTGATTAGCCAGCACACACTGATGTAAATGCAGCCCAGGCGAAAGGGAGTTCCTGGCCAGAACGACCATGTGACTTGAGATCACTTTATGATTTGCACTGACCTCTGTTGTTTCACATGTGGCCTGAAAGACGAGACAAAACAGAGGGACTTCATTCTTACCCAATTTTTTATAATGACAGAATGAAAAGACACTTGAAACTTTGCACTGGTTGTCCATGGACTCTAGTGGCCATTCTTTCCTCATCTCTGCCACAGGTTCCTCCTCCTCCACTAATCCTAAAGTGAGGATCCCACAGCTTGCCTTGACTAGCAGGCTGAGAACCCTGCTCTCTGCACTTGCTCTGGGCACCACATAGATCCCCAATGTCAGTTTCTAGGGCAGAGCTCTCCTCTGGTTTTAGAATCACTCTCCAAGGCTCCCTGAATATTTCCACCCACATGTCCCATGGGATCTCCCACATACTACTTTCAGAATCAAATTCATGACTTTTTTCTAACCTGACTTACTGCCTCCTGAGTTCATTCAGCTGGAGAAACCCCCATTCAACCCCAGCAGGAAGGCCAGAATTTTTCTGCAATCTACTCTAGCATAGTTTATGCTCATTAGCCACTGAGTCCCCAAAGGCCCTTCTTCAATATTCCCAAATCAGTACCCACTCTATGTCTTCCCACACCTACTGTCCTGGTTCAAGCCTTCCCTAGTCTAAGGCAACAGATAAACCTTTGTGTGCATTGTCGATAGTGATGATTTTAAGAGGTAAAACTGACTAGGATCTCCCCTATTGAGGAATCCTGTGCTCACTATCATGTATAAAATCCACACCTTGACTTCTGAGGCCCTCTCTCACCAGGTTTTCTGGATGGAGACCAGAACAAAAAAGGAACGTAACAGATTAGAGATATTTCCCAGACTCCTGCCCATCCTTACCTTCCTCTAGAACTCCTGTTACTGTAACTCTTTCTTGTTTGATCTCTTCCTATCTTATATCTCCTACTTGTTTGTCAATACATTATAATAGGAAAAGAAACTGACTAGAAAAGAAAACCAAAGTCTGTTCAATTGAGGTGATTCCAAATGTGGACTGGAGCTTGGCAAACACAACTTCAGCGCAGGTGGGGCTCTAATAATTATGGAGTTACGGAGATGCACATATATCCATCAATGCACACTCCACACTACCAGCCCCACCCACCTCTCCTTGCACACGTCAATACAGGCTTGGTAGCAGGTACTACAAGTTTTACACATGGAAAACAAAAGCAAGGAGAGCCACCTCCTTCTCAGCCTTCCACCGGAGTCTATTGGGAGTGTAGAGACACACCCACTCCAAGTCCTGTGTCCTGCTGGTCTGCAGCCTTGCCCTGGGTTTCCCTGGTGACCACCATGTTTGTGTACCATTGGAGAGCACCACAGTCCTCACTGTCTCCATCTGCTCTGAAGTCGTAAAGGGCCCCACCAAGCGAGTTAACATTTGACCATTTTCTTCTCATAATGCCAAAAAACACCTGGATATTTGAAAACCTCTGGAAGCAACTGAGCTGTTTGCTCTGTATAAAAGAATTTTAGCATTGTGGAAGTACAGCCTGAAGGATGGGAGCTGTCTTCTTCATCTCTGTGTCCTGTTGCCAGCGCAGGGGCTGGCAGCATCAAACTCCATGATGCTTGAGAAGGGGTCTCATGAACAAATACCCGGGTCGTATACCGTGAGGTGGAGCGCAGTTCTTTCACAGTTTGACTTCTGAGCTCTGCTCTGCATAGATCTTTTGTTCTTACTGCCTATGTTTGTCTCTGAGATCCATGAGAGCCATCACAGGCTGTGGGTGACCCTGATTTTATATCCTATTGTATTCTACCCTATTGTCTCCACTATCTTTAGTCTCTTGCATACCGTTCCTCCAGGACCAGACCCCACAGTCCATTTTATCTACCAATGACCCTAGAAAACAAGTGTCACTTTTATCACTACCTGCTCAGGCCCAACTTCTACCTGCTGGTTTAAGACTGGTCTCTGCTTGGAGGGACCTGGCCCCTCTCTTGCTTTTATTGCTGCACACAGGTTGACCTGGCCTGGCCTTGATTGAGGTTTTACTCTACTTGTGACTGCACAGCACCAAACATCTGGAACACGGTGAGGAAAAGATATCCCATTGTTTCTAGACATCCAGATGTCTGGCATGGAGAAGAAGAGACATCCAGGCTCTTGCCCCATTGGTCAGGGGGAGCTGTCCAAGCCAAAAGGCAGCAGCAGAGCCCTGCTCTAGACCACTGGTGCCTGGCATTGGCCATTGGTCAGACTCTTCTGATCCAGGGCTGCCATCTGCTCTCTGTGCAGAGGGAAAGTTGACTTGAAACCTCAGACTGAAAGGCTTATCTCCCTGGAAGATTTCTCTAGATAAGAAATGCAGTGACCCTACTCACTCTGGATACATGGCCTCATGCTCATGGGTGTTGAGCATGGCCAGGCCAAGATTTGCCTCTGCTTTTAGTTCCCAGGGAACTGGACTTAACCATGCTCACAATAAAAAGCTCAATGTCTTCTGGCTCTAGGTTGGTTTTTGAGACAAATTTTTTTCTTTTCCTTGCCAGGGAGCATTTACACCTGATTATCCTTCAAATCATTCACTTGACAGATATTTATTAAGTGCTTATGTGTCACACATCTGGAGGATAGTATAGCCTACCCTTAGTGACATATGGACCAAGCCTAAACAATAATTACATTAATGATAATAATAATAATAATTACATGTATGTATTGACCCTTTATATGCCTTACTGAGAATGTCTTTGTATATTATTTTATATTTATGTTTATCAAACTATCCTAAACATGAATATAATTACAGCTTATGTATGCTATATCTGAAATGCTTGGGAACCCAAAGTGTTTAGATTTTTCCAAATTCTGGAATGATTGTATATACATAATTAGACATCTTGGAGGAGGAACCGAAGTCTAAACAAAATTTATGTTTCATATGCAGCTTATATTCATAGCTTGAAGTTAACTTTATACAATATTTTAAATGACATCTCATGGTGTGACATTTTTCACTTTTAGCATCATGTCAGTGCTCAAAGACTTTCAGATTTTGGAGCCTTTCGGGTTTCAGATTTTTGACTTAGGGAACTCAACCTGTATTATCTCCTGGGAAGCTTAGAGAGATTGAATAACTTGCCCAAGCCCACTCAGCTTATAAATAATGGAGTCCAAACTTGAATGCAGGTCTGCCCAAGTTTAGAGACCACATGTTTATGGCTGTATCCCACCATTGCACATCTGCATGGAACTTGTGACGGCAAGAACCCTGTCTGTACAGTGAGTTTGGAGCTCCAGAGAGCACCCTTCACTCTATCCCATGAGATTGGCACATGTAAGTGCTCAGCTTATACAAGCCACAGTGACCCTGTCCTAGGATGCTATGGGAAGAAAAAATTCCACACAGGGACAGCTACATACATCTTTATATCACCAGTCTCCAGTAGTGTCTGATGTGGAAGCTGGTACCCAAAGGTTCTCTGACATTTTTGCTGATTGCTTCATTAAGTGAATACATTAAAAGGTAAATAGAGAAGGTGGATGCCCAAAATGGGAGATGAGCTTGGAGTCTGGTCCTGCTGTCGTCAGCAGGCTGCATAGGAACGAGCAGAGGAGTCTTTCCTGTAGGGGATCCATGCAAGAGAGGCAAGATGAGCTGGTTTATGGGGCAGGGTGTGGTGAGCGATCTCCTGAAATGGCTCTCAGTGGTAGAAGGCTTGGGTCTGCAGCAGCGGTTAGAATTGCTTCTGGAGTGAACTCTGCTCACTGTCTGAACTTTGGGCCTTGGCTTCCTCTGGAGCCTAGGAGGACCTGCTTACCAGGGGGAGAGGACAAGTAACTGCCCCTCTGATGCCTTGTCCTCTCATCCAGGCATCCTCTACTTCTGACCTAGAAGGTTCTGGAACATTCCTGGTGGGCACTGAGGATACAGCATGAGGCTAGATGAAGGCAAGTCTCCTGAGTTCTTAGGTTAGATTTGGTCTGGCTACAATGCCAAGCTCTTTGCACTGAATTAAGAAGTCTTTCAATCCCGGAGCCAGGATACCTCAATCCCCCTCCTAGCTGTCATCTGCAGTGGCTTGGACCTCGGAATGTTGGTTTCATATTCTGGATCTCATGTAGACAAGGCCCAAGAGAGTGAAATGCATTGGGCTGCCTTTCTTTCCCCTCTGAAATGGGCTCTGTATGGGTGTGGCCACTGCTGGGTGGACCAGGCAGACAGAATGAGTTCTCCTCTAACAAGCACAGCTTCTTTCCCGCCTCTCTCTCTCTCCACATCCCAGGAATGGCGGGTTTAGTCGGGTTTGTGACAAAGGAAGATACCTATGCTGTCCCCCTAAGCCTGTCTGAGGCCCACCAGGCTGCCCCACAAAGCAGCCGTCTGCCTCGGAGGTAACTATCATGGAAGCCTAACCAGCAGAAGCCTAATGGATGTTTTTTTGAAAGCTGTTACCCATCCCCTCCAAAAAAAAAAAAAAAAAAAACACTGAGTAGGGTGTAGAGATAACCATCTCTGCTCTGTCATACCACAGGGGAGGGAGGGAGCCATCATACCACCTTCTTCTTCGACAACAGTATCTCACGGAAGCCAGAGAAGGTAAGGATTGAAAGTAAAAACATTCAGTGCTTCAATGCACTTATCAAAGGCAGATGACTCTCGTTAGCATTTTCCAGCAGGGAGCCCAGGGGAAGAACATTGGCTTGTTTTCTCTTGGTGCCATGCAATAGCTAACCCAGCTCAGAGAAAGAGACTACAGCTTTCTGTGAACCAAACTCCATGGGCTTGGGAGCCGCAGGGTGCCCCCCTCACCCACTTTTCTTGGGCTCTGGAATGCTGAGGAATCTAGGGCTGAGTGATTCTCTGTGACTCAAGAAAAAGAAAGAGGAAGCAAAGTCCCAAGTTGGCTGGCTCTGTGTTATCCATCTGTGGGTCACCTGGCACCCCTCCCCACGTGTGCTGCTCTTTCTTGCTCTCTCTCTACTCCTTTCCTGGGGATTGTTTTGGTTCTGGAGAAGGACTCACTTGCTCTTACTGCTAACATTTCAAAGAAAAGAAAGATTAAAAATACCACTGAGAAACATCCTACAGTGATTCTGGAGGTTAGAAAAGAGGCAAAATAACCTGGGTTTTTTTTGTTGTTGTTGTTTTCTCCCTTCTGGAAAGGATTCTTCCCTCAGAATGGCAGTGGATTAGAAATAGTGTGCTTAACCCTAAAGCCATGAGGGGACATTTTTAAGACTAACAATCCCTCTGTGGCAGTCCATTCTCTACCTTCCTTCCCTGCACTTCTGCATTAGGCCTTACTCTGTCCTCTGTCTCCTGCTTTCTTTGCTCACCATTTGGCCTCAGCTCAGGGCCAGGTGTAAAACCATCTTAACCCCCTCTTTTTTTTTTTTTTTTTGAGAAGGCAGGATACAGATGTACAATCTGATCAATGTGCCAAGTTGCACCTTTGGGGTGGTGAGACACCAGTCAGGTAAGCGAGGGTGGTGGCCTTTCCCCAGGAGGGACAGCAGCACTGTCCTTGTCTTTCCCCTGACCTCAGCCTGGGTCAATGACATCACTGACACACCCTCCTTCTTTCTCCTCTGTGACCTCCAAGCTGAGCTCCCATCTTCTGCCCCTCACCCCCACTAGCCATCTTCCTTTCTTTTTTTTTTTTTTTTTTTCGGTACTGGGGATTGAACTCAGGGGCATTCTACCTCCGAGCTATACCCCCCGCCCTATTTTTTATTCTTTATTTTGAAACCGGGTCTCACTAAGTTGCAGAGTGCCTCACTAGGTAGCTGAGGCTGGCCGCGAACCCCGATCCTCCGGTCTCAGCCTCCCGAGTGCTGGGATTACAAGTGTGCGCCACCACGCCCAGCTGCCATCTTCCTTTCAAAGTTCACGAATCTGTTTTCTCCATTCCATTTTTCCTGCCACCTGCCTGAGCCCTCGTCCACTCTACTTGGACATCCTTGCCAACATTCCCTCTTTCTTCCAATATTCCCCAAATTGATGACAGGTGAAGATTTCCCTAAACACCAATTTTTTTAATGTCCTCTGCTGCTGGAATAGCTTCACTGGCTGCCCATAGGCTGCAGGATAAAGCCCACATTCCTTTTCTTGGTAGACAGGAACTTCTACACTTTGTGTGACAGCCACACATACCACCTGTGATTGTCCCACATGTCACGATTAAGTGTCCACTGGCTTTTCAAGGGCCAGATGGTACAAGTGTGTTTTTTAATTGTCACTGGAGAGGGGGGGAGGTCAATCATATTTTTATTTATTTATTTTTTCGGTACTAGGGATTGAACTCAGGGGTGTTCTACCTCTGAGCTATACCCCCAGCCCTATTTTTTATTCTTTATTTTGAAACCGAGTCTCACTAAGTTGTGGAGTGCCTCACTAGGTAGCTGAGGCTAGCCCCGAACCTGGAACCTCCGGTCTCAGCCTCCCGAATGCTGCACATTTTTATTTTTGTGCTGGAGATAGAACCCAGGGGCATTCTACCTCCAAGCTATACCCTCAACCCTATTTTAGTTTTTATTTTGAAACAGGGTCTTGCTAAGTTGCTGAGGCTGGCCTCAGACTTGTGATCTTCCCAAGGACTGAGATGATAGGTATGTGCCACCACACTTAGTTTTAAGCACACTTAGGATTCATAACCTGGCCAGTCATGCCAGGTATTAAGATGGTTAAAGGACATGTGAAAGGAAAGCCAAGGCTGAGCTTAAACCCAGGACAGGCTGGCAGTGCAGCCCTTCTGGCTGGGGAAACAAAGCTTCTCATTTCGGCAAAGTCCCTGAGAGTTGCCTTTTTATTTTCCTGGGATCTTTGGTGCATTCATGAGATTAAATCTTACAGCATATACCAAGGGCTAAACATCTCAGGGTGATGCAGACTCCTTCTCAGATGGCCAGCCAGTCTCTCCCCAGCCTTACCCTGATATAGCTGCTCTGCTCAGGGCACACTCAACACAGCCCACAGTTTCCCGTCTTCATCTGTTTCTTGTGCTATCCTGGGAATATTTTCTCCCTCTTTAAGTGGCAAACTTGCACTTGACTTTGAAGGCAGAGTTTAAATGCCTGTTCCTTTTCAAAGTATCCCTTGGCCCTCCCTCCTAGTCCTCCTCATCTGCCTTCTACGGAACTCTTCTCATGGCACCTCCTTGGCCCTTCCTGAATTGAATTCCAGTGATTTGTTAACACACTTCCTCTCTGGCTATATTGAGAATCTCTCAAGGACAGTACTCAGTCATATTCATCTTTGTACCCTGAGTAGCTCGCTCAGTTCCTGGAACATACAAGGGACAAAAGAATTGCCAGCTGAAATTAAAAAGAAATGTATCCACTTAAGAAAACTGCGCTCCAAATTCCCAGGTGGAAAAGCCAATAGGTGGCTTTTTGTTTTTGTTTTTGCTTTTGTTTTTAATCTAAGGATACAGTGAAGGTTCCCAAACAGTTTCCATTATAGATCAGTGATAAAGTATTATTTGACAAGCTACTGCCAATGAGCAAACCTCCACTTATATCCCATGCATACTTGTGTGTGTGTGCACTCACACACAAGGCTGGAAGGAGCTGGTGCTCTATGGGCAAGGTGCAGCAAAGCAGATAAAATCGCCACACTGCAAAAGAAGGTAAGCCACGTGACAATGTGGGTAACCCCAGGCACAAATGACACCCTCAGCAAGGCCCAGCTAAAATCTAACCACATCATCTTTTCATGAAATAGACATGAAAAGTACGACTAAGACAATGACAAAAAGGGTGGTTAGATACCTCCTTGTCTTGATGGTATCAAAACTACCGACTCTAGCACCACACTCGGGGAAGCAATTCTCGGAGATAAGGAGATGAACTAGCTGCTCAAGAGAATGTGCAGGAAGCCAAGGCAAGTGGGCCACACAGAACGAAACGGTTTGCGGCCAATGAGCCATCTAAGCAAAGGTGGCCCTGGCTGGCAGCGGTTGTGTAAGCGAAGGAAACGGAACCAACCCTTGTCTCAAGGTGAAGACTTTGTGGGTGCCTGTGTGTGTGTGTGTGTGTGTGTGTGTGTGTGTGTGTGTGTGTGTGTGCGTGTGTACATGTGCACGCGCACACATTTGTGTTTATGTGCATTTTTACTAGACATTCTGATTGAAATGAAATTCACAGCCTCCCTCCCCCTCCATGTGGCTGATACTGGCATAAAATGAAAAGGTTGAAAAGGTGAGACTACTTGTCATGCAGCAGCTTGATGTCCCTTTCCGGGTGTCTCCATCTGCTGTGTGGAAGCTCACCCCCTGAATGGCCATCTCCAAACTAACACGCATGGAGATAGTGATTGATCAGTGTTTCCCAAGAAGATATTCAACTTCAGCATCCTAGTATTCTGGTATAGTCAGGTTCTCATTTCTCTGAGCCACAGATGATGGGATTTTTCTCTTTGAAACTTTGCTCATGCCTCATCCATATTTTACTGCAGTGTGGTTTCCCCCACTGGTTTTTCCTTTTTTTATTCCCCCAGTAAAATATTCAGATGATTCTCTAAGGTCCTTGAACTACAGAATGGGATGGCAGGCGTGGGCCTCACAGCATGCAGATCCCACACTTCACAGGCTAAGGACATGCTACCAAATCTCACCTCTGGTGTAAGTCAGTGTTCTTTGATTTTGGTTACATCACGTAACCTAAACCTCAGCTTTCTCATCTATAAATTGGGATTAACAGAACCCATCTCCTAATTAAGTCTGCTTTAAAAGTATGAGCTAATTCAGAGGTAGAATGCCCCTGGGTTCAATCCCCAGTGCAAAAAAAAAAAAAAAAAAAAAAAAAAGAGCTAATTTACAGTAAAGTACTTAACATAATCAGCATAGTCAATGCATCAGTATATGGAGATACTATTATTACCACCAGCATCATCCATTCAAATCCTTTCAATTTCTTCTTTTTACTCTTATAATTTATTCATACTTCCTACCTTATATTCACAAAAGGTAGTATTCTATATACACTGTTAAATCCCTCACAGTTTTCATTCAACACTATAACCTGGACATCTTCTCACAGTTCTGGGAAGAAGACTTCCCAGTTCTTGGGTTTGCAGTTGCATAGTATTCCAACAGTGGAAGCAAGTTGACTTATTTAATTAATTAGTGTCCTGCTTTACCTCATTCTTTAAATATGATGATAATTAAATGTGTTTTGAAATGTCAGTGGGTAAAGAACATACACACCACCCCATGTACATTTGCAAACCCTCTCAATTTCTTGAAAAGGATCCCAAGACCCAGAGAGTCAAAGTATCTTATCCTCAGCAAACAAGTCTTATGTGGTACATTATCTCTTGTGTGCTAAACCAGGGGTAGAGGATTCAGAAATGGCTGTGTTTCTGGAAGAACTGAGGTTTACCCATTCCAGGACAGATCTTGACCCAGTATACCACATCGGTGCTATTTGCTGTTATTTTATCATTGCATAGTTTTTTGTTTTGTTTTTTACAACCAGGTTTTAAGCCCCTGGAAAGTAGGGACTTGGTGTTTCCTAAGTCTCCTTGAAGAGTGTAGCACTTTATAAGAAGTAGATAACTTTGTGTGTGTGTGTGTGTGTGTGTGTGTGTGTGTGTGTGTGTGTGTGTGTGTGTGTGATACAGGGGATTGAACCCAGAGGCATTATACCTCCAAACTATACCCTCAGCCCTTTTTATTTTGAAACAGGGTCTTTCTAGGTTGCTAAGAGTCTTGCTAAGTTGCTGAGGCTGACCTGCAATTCTCCTGTCTCAGCCTCCCAAGTACTGGCATTACAGGCCTGTGCCACCACACCCAGTTAGTATAACTATGTGTTAATCAACTGACTTCAAAGATCACTGCTGATTTTCTAAGTAACAAGTTATCGTAGCATAGATGCTTCTCCCTCATACTATCATGTCCCTATCATTTTGGAAAACTCATACAGGAAGGACTTGTGCTTATGTGTTATCAGAAGGAAACATTCCATTCCTTTGTGGAATGCTGATAAAGATTGCTCCAGAGTACAGGAGCACTAATTAGAACCACTGGTAATTTGACTGATGCTCTAATGCCCCAAGGTACTCACAGAAGGCACCTTGTCCTTGCACATTAGAGCTTTGTTACTACATATCAACATGGCCAGGCTGTCTTTTGATGGGATTGCCGGTACCCACAGCCTTGATGTCAGGGTTGAGATGCCAGCCCACTGAACCCATCAACAAAAGGAACTCAGTGCCAGCCTTTCTTCTAGAAGTCGAGTGTGTTGCACATATTGGTGGTTCTAAATAGGATATTATAATAAATGATGTGTTATTTTTATTGCCTTGTGTAGTCTTGAATATGTTTCTCATAAGCTAGCCTTTATGTGAACCACAGTGACCTAAATGTTTAATTTAGGTCTTTATTTTCTGTTTCATAAGCCCTTTTAATATCACTGTAAAAGTCTAAATGGATGTACATGATGTTCTTTGGGTACTAAGCTCTTGGGACTGGACTTCTGTGGTTAATATCAGGGTCACAGCAAGTGCTCAAAGAAGCACAGGTATAACTTGGAAGGGTCTGGGATATACTTCCTGCCCTAGCAACTGATACGCTCTCATCATTTCATGGAAAATTTCTGTTCTTGGCCTTTACCCTTGATTTCAGCAATACTGGCATAATGAGTTGAATAAATGGCTCTGTCTATAAAGAAATAGGGAAAGTCTAGCTTTGGCTAAATCTCCCTTAAGGAAATAAAGGTATGAAGGATGAACGCAGAGGTGAACTTCAACATTAATCAAATGGACAGAGAAAGGATATTTCTTGTGAGTTCTAGACAAGCAAAGGTTCAATGGAATCTAGAATTGAGCCCCGTGGACCCCACCAGGAGATACATTTCTTTCTAGAATCTGCTCATTTACCTTCCATATCCTCTGACTTAACTCAGAACCTCTGAAGTTGGGGATGGCTAATGGGAGTGACAGGTGGCTGCTATTCTCTATGACACTCCACTGTTTGCTGCTTTTCCAAACACTTCCTGAGTAGATTCAACACAGAACTCTGAGAATAGTGTCTATCAAGTACTGTGAAAAATGGTCACCATGGACCACATGTGGCTATTGAGTACATGAAATACAGCTAGTGGAAACTGAGATGTACTTTAGGAATGACATATGCTGAATGCTGATGATGTTATAGTAAACAAAAAGAAGGTAAAGTTTAGAAATATTGAACATATGCTGAAATAAAAACAATTTGTGTGTGTGTGTGTGTGTGTGTGTGTGTGTGTGTGTGTGTGTTACTGGGGATTGAACCCAGGGGCATTCTACTTCTGAGCCACACCAACAGCCCTATTTTATTATATTTTATTTTGAAACAGGGTCTTGTTAAATTGCTGAGGAACTCACTAAGTTGCCAAAGCTGGCTTTAAACCGGTAATCCTCCTGTCTCAGCCTCCCACGTACTGGGATTACAGGCATGTGCCACCACACCTGGCCTGTATAGTATCTCATTAAGATTAGTTTCACCTGTTTCTTTTCAATTTTTAAAATGTGGGTACTGGAGCATTTAAAATGACAAATGTAGCTCACATTCTTTTTCTACTGGGCGGAACTCTTCTAGATGATTGACAGAGAAATCGTTTCTACGTAGTTACGGATTAGCCCTGTGAAAACTTGACTCTGTGTCCTCTGCCCTCTTTCTACCACCTCAGAGTGCAGTGGATGTTCCTTCCCAGCTCCCTGCATGGTTGCTCCTTCTACCTCTCTAGCTCCTCTCCGCTTCTCACTTCAGTCACGCTGACATCTTCCTTAGAAACTCCAGGCTGTACTGGGCCCAGCATCTTTGCAGACTGTTCCCCTCATTTGGGTCCCACAAACATTACCTACTCTGAGAGGCAGCTCTTGTGGTAGGCAGAATGACCCCTCCCCCAAAATAATGTCCACCTCCCAACCCCTGGGACCTGATAATCTGCTATTCTACATGACAAAAGAGACTTTCCAAATGCAATGAAGTATTTTAAGATGGGGAGATTATCATAGGTTATCCAAGTGGGCCCACTATGATCACAAGAGTCCATATAAAGGAATAAGAGGGAGGCAGGAGAATCAGAGCCAGGGAGGGAGACATGATGACCAGGGCAGAGGTCGGAGAGATGCAAATGCAGGTGGCCTCTCAAAGCTGGAAAAGGCAAGGAGATGGGCTCTTCCCTAGAGTCTCCATAAGGAACACAAGCCTGCAACTTTTTTTTTTTTCCAGTACTGGGGTGTTTCCAGAACACCCAGGGGTGTTATATCTCTGAGCTATACCCATCCCTATTTTTATTTTTTTTTTTATTTTGAAACAGGGTCTCACTAAGTTGCAGAGGGCCTCACTAAGTTGCTGAGGTTGGCCACAAACCTGCAATTCTCCTGTCTCAGCCTCCTGCGTACTGGGATTACAAGGTATACCACCATGCCTGGCACCTACAACCCACTTTAGACTTTGGACCACCAGAACTGTGTGGGATCATAAATTTGGTATGGTTCTAAGCAAAAGTAAAAAAAAATTAAAAATTGAGGCAACAGTTCCTCCATCCTTTTGGGTTATTCATTTGTATCTTTGACTGTTGTCAGATTGTATCTAATTAGCTTGTTCATTTTTCTGCCTCTTCTGATTAGACTGAGCTTCCTGAGGGTAGAAACCTCCTCCTTTGCATGTGCCTCTATGTACTCTGCTTTTGAACTAGTATCTGAGACACAGCAAATGCTCACTGATATGAATGGATGGTTGAACAAGCAGATGGATGGATGACAATTGGTTATTTGAAAGATTACTTTATATTATGATAAGTGAGGTTTGCCAGTCTTAGAAAATCAAACGTCTTATGCTTTCTCTCATATGCAGAAACTAGAGAGAAAATAGGAAACGAAAGAGACTTCAGATAAATGAAGAGAGAAACCAGTATAATAGTGGAAGGGGGTTGCAGGTAGGAGGCAGAGAGGGAAAAAGGAGGAATGAGGAAGGAAACTGTTCAAATAATATTAAGTCCATATATGAAGACATCATTACCAATCTCACTAACATGCTTGGGAGAGGGTGTTAGGGATGCAGCGCTTCCCCCTCAGTTACACCAAGTGATATGTGCATGTACATTTGATAATTTTGAATTTCACTATGGTGGATAATTACAATGCACCAACAAAAATATTAAAATATTTACATTCAAGCAATTGATATCATCTGAAAATGTTTAGAGAAAATGGATTACCCATTGACAGATACTGCAGAGCACTTATTATGTATGAGTTACCACAATGGTGCTGTTGACATTTGGTGATCCTCCTATGGTGGCCATAGAGAGACAAGCATCAGTACAGGGTAAAACAATGGCCAGCAGGTGTGGTGGTGCACACTTGTAATCCCAGTAATTGGGAGGCTGAGACAGGAGAATTGCAAGTTCGAGGACAATCTCAGCAATTTAGCAAGAGCCTCAGCAAATCAGTAAGACTCTATTTCAAAATAAAAATGTTTGGAGGTATAGCTCAGGGGTAGAATGCCTTTGGGTTAAAGCCCCAGTATCAAAAACAAAAACAAAAAAATTGATGGCCAAAGTAGGGTATTAAATTGTTGGGCTGAATGAGTATTGGGACATTAGGTATGAGCAATAGAGCATTCATAAATCAGCTCTCAAAACAATTGCCACAAAGGGCTGATTTGTAGTGTTAAATACTCCTACGATGACTGATTTCAAGCTGCCACTGTGATGTCTCTGAATGTGGAATTGGAAAAGCTATTCAGAAGAAGGTTCTTGTTGAGAAAGTGGGATTTTAGCTGGATCTAGACAAGTTGGTGTAGTGTGAACAGCCTGTAGAGAGTGGAAGAAGCATGGCACATGCAAAGGTAAGAAGTCTCCTCTGGGCTGGTGAAGCGGGGTTTTAGTGGCCCTTGTAATTCCAGTGGATTTACTATCTCGGACACAGACAGAAATGAGCAACTTATCAGAAGTTAACACGAAAGGGGGTGCCTGGAGAGATGCAGAAGATTGGAGTTTGATTGTCATGAGGACCTTGATGATTCTCCAGCCCAGTACTTGTTTTAACTAGGTTGTTATAGCTAGTAAACGAGGCCACCATAGCTCAGAAAGGAGCCATGAAGAGTCTGTGTTCATTATGCTGGTCACAGGATACCCAGACCTGAGTCCAGGCTGACACATCTCTCATTCTGCTTCTCATGCACTTAGGATCCATTCAACATACAACTCCCCAACAATCCCATCAGATAGATGAGTCATAGGTGAACTTGGAACAACCCTCTTTGGGACAGGTCTCAAAGTATCCTTCCCTGAAATTCCCATCTTTATCCACAAGTCACCTGCTGATTTGTAAGCTCAGGAGATTTAATTCTAAGAAAAGCAGATGGTGGTGAAAACACTGGTATGGTCTTTAGGAGGAAGAAGGGTCCGATCATTTTTGGAATGGAATCCTGACTCCACCATTTCCAAGTAAGAGGCACTGGGCCACTCTAGATTTTGGGTTCCTTATCTATAAAATGGAAAGAATAATGACATCCTCCTCAGGGGGATTGGGGAGGATAACAAGATGTATAAAAGATGTCCAGCACCACATCTGCTGCTAAGTGAGTGACCAACCATGCTCGTGGCAATGGTGATTACCCTGTTTTCCCCTCCCCAAGGTCTCCCAAGACAAAAGCAAAGCTAATTTTCCAGGAAGTCTCTTCCTGCCGCCCACAGTCACTTGTCTACTGTCTTGCTCTTGCGCTGAGCAGGGAGCTCTCTAGACACTAGGTTTAACATCCCCCTGGCCCATGCCTTCCCTGTTGATCACTTTAAGAGCACACATTGTTTTGGGTGCAGGGTGAGAAGTTTTCCTCCCTTTGGATGTTTCAATGAAGGATAAAGATAAGGCCATTATGTGAACACAGTGACAACAATGAAAACAAGACTGCTTTCTGAAAAGCACCAAAAAGCTTTATTTTGCCTGAATGGCCATTATTTTCATTCTTTTTCCCCCACACAAAGCACCAGAGCACATTTCATTCAGTCTGTTGCTGAGTGAGTGGGTGTGAAGAAGCTGTGCAAACAAAAGAGGTAACATATTGCTGTTGTACGGTCCCTTGTTAAGCACTTTGTGAGGTGGACCAAGCTTCCCCACCAGCACCCTGCTTGAACCATCAGGAGCAACAATGTACATACACAGATAAACATAAAAACCCTGCAGAATCTTTGACATCATTACAAGGCGATTTACCGGCAAAAATGGGGCTTCAAAAGTCAACAGAACATAAAAGCCCAGTGTTCTGTTAAGACCATGGCACCACATCATCCCCTTCTGCAGTCTTAGGTGTCAACTCTGCTGCTTTGGAAATGCTGTTCCATCTGCCTGCCAGGAAGAAGGCACTATGGCTCTATTCCTCTGACACATGTGAGATCCTGGGCAGGAGTGAGAGGTGTGCTGGGTACTTCCCAGCCAGCCACATGACTGGAGAGGGGAGAAAGGCTGAGGTTCCCAGTGTTCTAAGTCAGGGCCAGCACATCTGGAAGGGAAGTTTATGGTACAGGGATATTCTAAGTCATAGACTGTCCAAATCACACAACTCAAAGAGAAAATCATTATCTTCTACTCTGAGTTTTCTGAAAATAGGAAGCAATTTTAAGTAGGATAGGAAGTAAATCTTGGCATCCTGTGAAGTGTCTATTAATAAGGACAATCCAGTGGCTTTGTTGTGGGTGAAGTGTCTATTAATAAGGACAATTCAGTGGCTTTGTTGTGGGTATGATTTTTTTTTTTTTTTTTTTTTTTTGCTATTGGGGCTTGAACCAGGGGTATTAGACCTCTTAGCTACATACTAGCCCTTGTTATTTTTATTTTGAAAAAACAGGGTCTTACTAAGTGCTGAGGGCCTCACTAATTTGCTAAGACTTGCCTCAAATCTGTGATCTTCTTGTCTCAGCCTCCTGAGTACTGGGATTACAGCCATGTACCACTGTGCCTGGCATGTGATTTTTTTTTCCCAGTACCTGTTTTCCTTCCTCCATCTTTGGTAAAAATGGTCACTCTGCCAACTATATCTGAGTTCTGAGAACGTTTATTCTGGATCACTGGGCAGTTCTGAGGAAAGAGGAAATGTCTCCTGATACGGTCTCAGCTTCCTCAGGGCCAGGACTTGACTGCCCTGTCGTCTCAAGCCTCCCAGGACCCACCTGGGCCCACAATGCACAGTATGTGTTGAGGCAGCTGAGGAATGAGCAGCACCACCATGGCAGTTTTCCATTCTCAGTCCCTGTGGGACGCTCTTAGAGGGACACTACACACCACTACTTGAACTCCAGTGCAATATCCCAAACATGCTGAGTTTTGGAGCACTGTCATGAGCAATCTTCCTGAACACCACCATATTTCTGGTGCCATAGTGATGCAGGGGAAATGTAGTCCACATCTGGGGGCTTCCAGGAGAGCCCACCACTGTACATGTTTAGAGCCTCCTCCCACTCTTCCCTAACCGCTGTCAGTGGGTGGCATCCTGCTGTGAGCTATGGCAGCTGCTCAGTAATGTGGCTCCCTGCTCAACAGCTGTGTGTGCCCTTGATCCTTACAGTGCTCTAATCCTGTGACTAGAAAATAGGGACAATGACACCTGGCTTGCCTGTTTACTGTGAGGATAAAGGCTGCTACCACAGGGCACATGGGAGGTACTTAGGAAATTTTCATGGTAAGTTTCTCTTTGATAAATAGTAAAGAAAAAAAATTATCTATCTGAGGAAACAAGATGAACATGCAGAAATAATTTTGGAATATTATAGAGGTAGCAAGTGATAAGAAACCGACTAGAAGAAACATCAAGATCTTTTTAACAGGCTAAAGCTGTCTATAGTGTGGAAGGGAAGCGATGATGCTGGGTAAGTCCACAGCAAATGACGCCACAGGGAAAAGTGACTTACGGGGCTATGGCTCTACTTGCATAGCAATAAAGCGTGTCATTTGACAAAAAAAAAAAAAAGATAAAATATCCAAGGGCTAGATTCATATCATGGAATTATGGAAGTAAAATAAATAAATACAAGAAAGAAGTATGGGCTAGGCCAGGTAGGATCAAGGCCCTCTTTCACTAATGGCATTTCCCCCAAAAGGTGGTTGGTAATATCCTCTGTGTCTGTAACCATCACAAGTGGCAATTAGTCGTGATCCCCTCTCCCCCCAGCCTAGCATCAAGAGCATTGCTTTCTGATAAGAGCCAGTCAGGCACAATCTTTCCACTCAGAGTTCAGGGCAAGGGGGAGAAACAGGGAGATTCATGACATGCATGCGTCCAATTAAAAATACAGACAGAGGCAAAGCAAAATGAATGTCACAGAAAAGAAAGTGCTGCCACCCACTCTTGGCCTAAAGGTCACTGTGCCACAGCCTTGGTCATTATCTCTAGCCGCAAAGGTCAGGGGGGCTGTCTACATTTCTGGGGAGCAAACAGGCTTGCAGAAAAGCCTCAATATGACTGTTCCTATGACACCCAAATTTGTGACAAGCTCTCTGTGGAAGATGATAATAGAGAAATGGAGTGACTGTAACCTTTTCGGCCATCTCTCTTGTCGGCTTCGTGAAGCAGAGTCACAAGGCAGAAATACGAGAAGTTTCCACATTCTACAAAAGACTACAAGACTGCTGACTTAATTGGGTGCGTAACAAATGGCTATACTATTGCCAACAAGAAGACATCAAAGAGGACGAAGAAAGTAGCGATTAAAACATCTCATGACATCACCTTGGATTTGGAAACTGGCTCACAATATACCTGAACTGGACAGTATAGAGAAGAGTCAGGTGTTAGGTGAATATTTCAATCACTGTGTCCCAGGATGTGCAAATATTCTACCACATGATTTGTTGAATTTAAGATAATTTCATCATAGAAAGAACTGGAAGAACATTGAACCTGGTGTCAGACAGACCTGCATTAAAATCTCAATTTTTGCCTATATTTGATGAGCCATATTATATAATCCTTTATCAATCTGTATTGTGATTCAATCGTTTTTTACCCTCTGGAAATGGAATGATTTTTAATATCTAAAGCATAAGGCCCTAGGGAAAATTAAATGTGAGAAAAGATAGAAATGCCCTTTGTGAGTGATCAGGTACAATATAAATACTAACTATAACATTACTATTAGCCAGCAATAATATCTACTTTGAAGTAACCTCTCTTCCTATTTACTCTGAGGTAATGTTTTTCTGTATCAAAACTCCTAGGGAGGAAGATTTTTAAAATTTTTGCTGTTGATGATAAACAGAATAAGCAAAGTGCTAAATGCAAATCTTTTTAGGTAGGGTGATACATAAAACACTAGAAGAAAATAAACCAAGACACACAGCAGTGCAGGAACATATGGCTGAATGTGGCCTTTGGTGGGTTTCAGAAACAAAATTAGCAACTTGTAGCACTTCAGCTAAGCTTCTTAGCAACAGAAACACATAAATAATAAATACTGATGATGGTTACCCCTAAAAACACTGTAACATCAGGATTCGATATTGGTCCCTCCAAGTATGCTCTAGTGAAAGGCAGTTGACATTTTTCAATCACTTCAACAATGGATAATTTGATGTCCAAACCTACCAATTGGGAAGAATGATGTAGGAATGAAATATTGGTAGTTTCAAAAATTTGCCCCTTTCCTTTTGGGAAGGAAATATTTGTAACACTGGTGATTCTCCAAAGCTGAAAATCACTAAAATTAGCATAAAACATTTTCCTTGTAAAGTTCTGTGTTCACCCCCCCCCCCCAACTCCCTTTTTGGAGAAGATTTTGATAGTGATTTTGAGCATCACGCAGTAACTTAAAGTAGTTGATTTAGGCTGAGAAGTTGGGGATGAGCTTAAGATCATGTTTGAACACATGGATGGTGCTCTTGGTACTGTCTGCTTTATTAGTCTGTATGTAACTTGTTAGTAGGCGTAGCTACTTGGAAAGACGTGGGAGAAATCTGTACTCTAAAGTTTCCTAGAGCACTGAATATCAAAGGACTGAGATGCCCCCTCCCCCTGCCTTTTTATGTTGCAAACGAGAGAGAGAGAGAGAGAGAGAGAGAGAGAGAGAGAGAGAGAGAGAGAGAAGGGGAGAGAGAGAGAGAGAGAGGGAGAGAGAGAGAGAGAGAGAGAGACTGAGTTTAGTAGGCAGCTAAAGATTAGAATTGCCTTTTACGGCAATATGGAAACCACAAGACAGATTGTATAGGCACCTACATAACTTCTGACTCATTCTCCAGGTGCTGTTGTTCTCTCTGGCTACAAGCAAGGAGTTGAAGAGATAAGCAATCCTTGTCATGAGCAAGACTCTTCTTTTACATGTATGGATCCCGTGTCTCCACCCCCTGCATGGGCTTGAGACCTTTGTGCTGTCGCCAGATTCTGTAAAGGGGTCTTTGCCCACCCATCCCATCATTAGAACTTCCACCAGGTGAAATTGGCCAGATTTACTTATATAATTACAAAGGAGGACAAGAGGAGAAATGGAAGCGGTTATATCTGACTTGACTCTGCCACAGGTCTCCCGTGATGCAGGTAGAATTTAACTCTGGTCCTTGGTGGCAAGTATGTGGGTGTCTTATGCTTTTTTGTTCACTTTTTCACATTTAAAAATGTTCTTGCAGTCAACTGAACTAACACTAAATAAAATGTAGATTTCTGAGTTAATGCCATAGAAGCAGAGTCAGGAATTGTGAAAGCCCCAGGAATCTTAACTTTCCACAATATCAAGGGGTCCTTAACTCTAAGGAATTTAATTTCTTATGACCCTACTGATTTCTTCTCATCAACTGCAGCCCTGAATAAGTCTGAAGAGCATCTCCATCAGCTGGGGAAGCTGATGAAGTGGAGGAGATAAACCTGAGAGTTGATGAAAAAATTTCGGGCAAAACCAACCCTTCCTGGCATATTTGAGGCCACTATAAAATGGCATAATATGCTTTCTCTAGGACAAAGCCTTTAAAATGTCTCTTACCACTCATTGTTTTATTTCCCTCCTTTTTTCTTCTCCTTGGCAGTAACATTCAATGGTATCCAGCTTGGCTCAGCCTTGCTTTGACTAACCAGTCACCTTGAAGTCTTGGAGCAGAAACCCCAAACCTAGGATGAAATCCATCACTGACTTGTGGAATCAATGACTTTTTTTCTCTTTTTTTTTTAAGGACAATCCAGATGTTAGAAAAATCTCTGCTACAAATGAACTACTAGTTTTACATCTTGCAAATATATAAAGTTCTACATTGTGTGAGGTACAAGGTGGAAAAAAAAGAGTATTGTATAAAGTATGGAAACAGATGAACCCTGGAAACTGCATGTTTACTTTAAATAGGGCCATAGAGAAAGTGCTGCCTCATTTCCAGCCCGTCAGAGAGCACTTCCTCTATAAGCAGGGCTGTGGGTGACATTTCAGTGTTACCTGGCATAGCGGAGGAGTGCAGAAAATAAGGGACACGAGGGATCTGGGGTCTGTCCTGGATGCAGAGTAGCTTGGGAGGGAGCTCAGAGGCAAGACTAGGCATCTGGATGACTGTGAAAAAGTCTATCAAAAGAGGAAGGAAGGGGAATAATGGGAGAACATCAGGAAGACAAAGAAAATCTTGATCCTAATTTAGATGTGGAATGCTGAAAAGATAAACACAGGGAAAGCCACTACTGCTTCACTCAATGAACATTAGCAGGGATGGATGGCCTATGCTTGGTGCCACCAGGGAACTTAGAGGTTGGTGGGTCCTCCAGAAAAATAATGAAAGGCATTTTCATTATGATGGGACAAGGTCTATGATGGATAGAAGTCTGGGAAGAAATGAAGGAAGCGTGAACACAGACAGAACATTGGGAAAGCTTTCTCGATCTATCACGTGGCACCTCTTGAGGCCTGGAGGGAGACAATGAGTGGGGATGCAAGTGACAAGGGGAGCTACTCAGGAGGGGAAGTTGCCATGGAGAAGGAAATTATCTTTGCTCATGCACTCCAAATGGAAGTGTGGTCAGCGCTCTGTGTCTGGGTTCAGCAACCAAGGATTCAACTGACTGCATAGTGAAAACTTCTTAAAAAATATTTTTAAAAATTCTGAACATGTACTATTTTCTTTGTATAACAACTATTTACATAGCATTTGCATTGTATTAGGATTATAAGTAATGTAGAGATTATTTAAAATATAAGGGAGGATGTGTGTAGGATATATGTAAATGTATACAAGAGGTTGAGCATCCTCAGATTTTGGTATCTGCAGGGGATCTTGGAATCACCTGCCATGGGCAGTGAGGGACCATTATAAATGTACTCCATGTGAGCCTTTGCTCTCTCCACCTTGAATATGCATCTACCCAACACAAGGCACCAAGCTTTGGACCACCACCAAAGTTTACATTCAGCCAAAGGTTACTGATGTTGCTTTCCATGTATTTGTTGCCAAAGGTATGTTTGTCCTATTCCATTGCAAACAGAGGAACTAAGCTGGCATCAAGACACTGCGTAGCAGCATGCAGCCAAGTCAGAGGCCTGCCTGGCTGCCACATATGCCCTGCATAATGGCACACAGGTGTCATCACCCGGTTATCACCACCACAGTGTGACAAAATGAAGCAAGTCGACAGTGTGGCATGATGCTTAGAGTTCAATGTAACTAAACAAGGTGATTAGCACTAAACAGAAGCTGGAAGTGAGGAACTCTGGTTTCTGAGACAAAATTACAGGATCACAGGATATCAGAACTGGGAGGAGGTTCTGCACATCTCAGACAGCTACCTCCATTTCACAGGTGAAAAACTGAGGCCAGGAGAGGTGACAGAGCCAGAAAGGGCTGTGGGATAATGTGAGAAGCTGTATAATATCAGGGTAGGAACAAGGCCTCAAATCAGACAGATGGGTTTGCATGCTGAGTTTGGAATTCACTAACCTCAGGAAAGTGCTTAGCTGCTCTGGGCCTCAGTTTCCTCTTTGATGTCTGTGTGGCCATGAGGCTTATTTGAAGATCACTGCTGAGCCTGCCAGTGGTCACAGCATCATGCTAATAGCTAGTATCAGAACAATGGCTTCACCTCCTTGCTCCACCACTTACGAGCTATAGTCCTCTGGGCCTCAGTTTTTCCATTTGTAAAATGAGGATAAGAATAATTGTCCCTGCCTTAACCATTTACCAGGAGAGGTGGAGGGCTTGACCATGAGAACTGTGCAGATTTCTAAGCAAGTTGTTGTTATTCCTATCACAGGGAGACATATTCTGGGCCTCCCTACTGGTCAGTGGCAGAGCCAGACAAAATACAGGCAAGGAAAGAGAAAAATGAGGTCAGTGGTCTTGTGGGCAGCCAGCGGATGGCCTCTTGGTCTGGATCAGAAAATTGAACAGGCCAGGGAGGAGCCCAAATATGAGGAAATACCCAATGTATTCAAGCCAGTGGGTCTCCTTTCTGAATGAGAGGGGCATAGGATGGGATGAAGCAGGGTACACAGCAGGAAGGAGAGGAAAAAACCTGGGTTTTTCACTCTGAGTGTTTTAGATTTAGTAATGAGAAGGAAAGAGAAGGCACCCCCCCCCCACCAAAGAAAAAAAAACCATTTTGGTTAATCTATAATAAATGAAAGACAAGGTTGCAAGAAGCATAGAGCATGGCTGGACCTCACAGCTTTGGCTGGTGCACAACACCCTCAGCTCTCCACTTCTCAAATGCTCTAACTATATTGTGCAGCCACATGAAGGCCTGGTGCCCTTGGATGTGAGTGATTGCTGACTTGCTATCAGAATGTTCTGTGCTTTCATATGATCCATTCTTTTTTCCCCTGGAAGACTGAGAATGAACTGGGCAATTTCTTCAGTGTCTGCTCTGCAGAAAGAAGTCAAGTTTGTGTTTGGTTTCTCTTTTTACCTGGGCCCTGGCCCTAGTCCAAAACACTCTTGTGACTTCCTTACTTGCTCACCTCCTCCTCATCTCGAAGACCTGGTCCATGGCTCCCCAGCCTCCATTTACCTGAGTACTGGGGTTAAGTACCTGTAAATAGTTGCTGTTTGTCAATCTGTTCCCCACTGAGATGTTCCTTAAGGGAACTTCCTTTGTTCACATGGGTATTCCATACACTTGGCCTGATGTTTTAGTAACTCATAATCCAGCAGCAGTAGCAGCAGCTGGGACCTTGTCAGAATCGCAGGACCTCAGGCTGTACTTCAGACCTACTGAATCTGCATTTTCCTTTTGAGGAGATTCCCAGGTGATCTGTAGCCACATTGAATTTTAAGACTCACTGGGACAAGATGGGGTTGGGAACACTGAATCAATGTTTGCGGAATTGGCCTAATGAATCCAGTCATTTCTGTTGAATTTACCTCCTCCAGGACAGAGCAAATGGGTTGAAGAAATGCAAACACAGCAAACCTCCCTCCTGAGCCCTGACAGAAGCTCCTTGGAGCTCAGTGACCTGTTTCCATGAACCTACCACCTACACCTTTTACTTTCAAAGAAACCACAACCTGGACCTGGAACAGAACTGAACGTGCCAAAAGGCCCAAGGACATTTCATCAAAATGTAGCTGCCCTGATGGGAACCTGGCAGGAACAGAAACGTCAGGAGTCTTCCCTCTTGAGGTTTCAAGCTTTGTGTTGCAAATTCAATGGTCTGGGTTGAGATCAGATGAGTCAAGTTCAGATAACCATCCAAACCTTTTAGATGGGGACTGAAACCAAATCTGTGTTCTCAAACCATTCCAAATGTGTTGATCACTGGTTTTAGTTTGCTGTACAATCCAATCCAAGAGCATATACTCATTTCTCTAACAGCAGATTTGCTTTTCAATGGAAAATCTAAGTGTACATGATAAAGTAAAAAGTTAGGAGAAACTTGATACTTTTGAGGCTGTACCAAACCTCAAGCTTCCAATAATAAAAGTTCTCAGTCAAACCCTCTTAGGAAAATAAGGGGTATTTGACCACCATAAACAGGCATGTAATATACTGTCTCTTTCAAATGCTGAATTCTCACTACAGTATTAGTAAAAGCAATAATTTGACCAGTTTTCTGCTCCAGAGGACTATAGCTCAGTGACAGGTACAGGAAACAGCCACCTACTGCCACAGCCCAGTGAGGTTTGGAGATATTGTTGAAGTCCAAGGAAGTAAAACCAAAGTTTTCAGCTTTATCTGCTAAATTCCTCAAATTACGACATACTAAACAAATATCAGTTATAAGCTGTAATATTATCTCAATATAAAATCCTAAAATATCTGCTACACATATAAAAGCCATTAATTCAACATTAATTTTGGGACATCACCCCTATGTGCTAGAGGAAGCAATGGGTATTGAGGATTCAATGGGAAACTTCCTTTTACTTTCCTCATTTGTTTCCCTCTTCAAGAATTTAGTGACCATCACTGTGCCCCAGAAACTGTACAAGGTAGGCATTAAGCAGGAGATTCTTTCTTTGAGCCCCTTAGGTCCCAGCTAAATGTGACTGATACATCATCCAATAACATGAGAAAAGACCTTTAAGAAAGATGTGCGGGCAGTCTGTAGGGGTATCTTTATCCTTCGTGCCTCAGCTTAATCTCTGGAAAAGACTTTTTGGCTTTTTTTTTTTTTTAATATGAAGGATGTCAATAATAAAAGCCGATCTAAAAGACACCATATGATATCCTTACTGGATTAGAAAATGCACAAGGAATCACATGGAGATCACGGTGATAAAATGTATCCATCAAGTTAAACAAGATAGCAGAGGTGGCTTAATGTCAATCACATATTTCAGGGGGAAGAATGTGTTTACTTCAGATGTTTGTAACATTGAATCTCACTAGAGGAGCTGGGTATGTTTGTCAACCTATCTGTTTACATTGGTCAGTTAGTTACCTTTTGATTTTCAAAGCAGTTTGTAAAGGTTTGCTCCTTGGGTCCTCAGAAGAACCCTGGGGGTTATTGGTAACTTGCCACAAAGTGACATGACCAGTCTGTGCAGGGTTGAGATGAGGACTCTCCTATGCTGCGCTCTCAAGTCAAACAAAAGGCAGCCATTCTTCACTTTAAAAGTGTTAAAAATACTTTTTTGAAATTCCAAGAGATGAAGCATCTCTCTAAACTGACTTCCTCTTTATGTAATGTGACTTTCAGTGTCCTGGTGTGTTAGACTCTCTTCCATTTAAGTGCTCCAGCAGAAGGCTACACCACTCAGATTTAAGAGGACAGGATCTAAAGGAATTCCAGGTCACCAGGCTCTCCTCAATAAGTAGACCAAACTGCCCTCAAAATAGGTCCTTAGTTTTAGGGTGGAAGGAAAATAATTTGTGGAGGTGGTCAACTTTAAGTTCAAATTATATTCATTGAAGGTTTTATCTTGGCTCTTGCTGATGATAATCACAACTTCTATTAACATCTAAAGCAAGTGGCTCAGAGATAGGAAATGGGTGCTTTGTGAATATTTGCTATGCACAAATCTTTGAACACCTTCAGCCTCCTCTTTAGAATGTTCTAACCCAGTGTACTCTCCATTATTCAAAGGCAGCCCTTGATTCCCACTCTTCCTCCCCCAGGTTACCTCCTGTGGGTAATGGCATTCCTCTTCTGTGAAGGTCAAGACAAAAGGGAAGAGAAAGAAACTCAGAAAGGTTTATCTGCTAAAATTCTTAGCTTGAAGATACATGGATCTATGGGCAAGTATAAGTGGGCAAGAGAAAGTAAGACTAATATTTAGTTTAGTTGATTGACAAGGAAGTCAATGACACAATGGAGAGAGAGCTTAGCTTGAGAGTACTAGACAGGACTATCTCTGAACCCCAGTACTAAGGAGCAAGGCACTGATGGAGGGCATCACAGTGAAAGGTTTATAGCAGTTTGGCAGAGAATGCTGGAACTGGCAAATTGCATTCTCTCCTGCCAAAAGATCACAATCCCAGAAGCTAAAGAAAAGATGTAGAGAGTGGGAGGTGTGTTTTGGGAAACAAACAAAAAGAAGCCCTGGCATGAGTTTTTGTGTTATTTCAGTGGAGTCGTAAGAGGACAGCTCACTTCCCAGAGCTTGCCCAGAACAGCTATTTAAAGGGGGAGTGAGAACTGTACAAGCTTTTACTAGATTCTGAGATAGGAGCCTTAATTAGAGTGAAAATTGTACTGTATGTCTATTTGTGTAACTGTTCAATTAGGAATGTGATAGTTGGGACAGAAATCTTAATGAGCTTTTAGTGTCATGATGCTTCAAGACTGCCTTGTTTTTTGGGGCGGGGGTATTATTATTATTAAGCTTTCATAAGGCTTTTTCCTATCTGCTGTCCAATAACAGAGTTCTCCCTCCAGACAGGTTGAAATGCAAGCCTGAGCCGCTATATGTCAAATGCTGTGCTTTCCAATGGGTTCCTCTTCCCTTATCGTCTTCATGAATCATTTGTACACAGTTGCTTGTATCTACCCTGTGCTCAATAACCTCTGGGAATTTTAGGGTCAGTATTTTACAATTTAGAGAGCTGAGATTCAGGAAGATGAAGTGACCTACCTGGTGTGGCATATATAGTGACAAGGCTGGGGCTGGCACCCAGGCATGCTAATCTTGAAGAAGAAAAACAATCAAGATACCTGTACATGTCATGATAAGTTTATCTTAACACTGAAGTGTGTACAGGCAGCCAAATAAGACTGCTAATTTAAAAGGAAGGAAGAAAGGAAGGGAGGGAGGGAAGGTGAGAGAGAAGGAAGGGAAAGAGGAAGGAAAGAAGGAAGGAAGGAGAAGGAAGGAAGAAGGAAGGAAGAAAACCTTTTCAAAGATATAACTTTGATGGTCTTAATTGAATAAGTATTTCACTTAATTTTTCTTTGCCCTTTACTACTTAGGCTTTGATATAGGTAATGGTGACATTTATATTCTGTGTTATATAAAAGAAATAGTATTCAAACATATCCTGGTGAAAGTAGACTTGGTCAATGAAAAACTGTTCATGAAACCTAATAAATGGTGACTTCTTTTTTCTTTGCCTTAGAAAAGTAATTCTCTGCCTCAGTTTCCTCATGTGTAAAATAGGTATAATAATGGCATGTACCTTATAGGATTGTTGAGAAGAATTAAATGAAATGATGGTTAAACTCTTTAGCAGACTTTTGGCAAAGTCAGCGTCCATCAATGATAGCTACTTTTGTTCTTACTCTTTTCATTATCACAAAAGGAGGACTAGAGATCCTATATGCCAGCCTGGAAGAATCAGTTTTATAGTTTATAGGAGTGGAGAGGATTGGATGGCATTCTGGGGGTGGTGTAAGTGCTAATATTTTGAGATGATTAAAAAAAAGGAAGCTGGAGATGGGCATGGTGGCGAACGCTGATAATCCCAGAACTTGGGAGGCTGAGAGAGGATGGTAGGTTCAAAGCCAGGCTCAGCAACTAAGTGAAACACCCTGTTTCCAAATAAAAAATAAAGTAGGCTGGAGTCAGAGGTAAAATGCCACTGACTTTAATCCCCAACACCAAAAAAAAATAAAAGGAGAAAATTAATGTCAGCTCTTGCGAAGTTGAGACAAAACAATTATTCTATTATAAATTAATAATGCAGTTCATACATGATATGTTATTGAGTCCTGGAAGAATGACCTGCCCTTAAATATCCCTTTCAAAATCCATTTGCTGCCCAAGATAAATTTTAGGGTAGTGTCACATTTTGAAAAATGTTATTTTATTGGCCATAATTTTTCATGGTACCAGTGGGGACCTAGTGACAGCCCAACACAGCAAATGTCCTTCATGTTGCCGTACCCCCTGTTTCTTTCTTTAAAGCTGAATTGTCCAGGGACCACTGGAAATGTGATTTATTTGCCCTCAGGCTAGTAGAAGGTTCCATGTAGGTGAAAATGGATGTTTGGCTATTTGAAGAGAAATGGAAATGAGTTCTGTAGACTGACTTACTTAATCAGTGGGAACAGGTAAGTAACTTAGGGATATTACATTGTGCCATATTCTGACTACATGGAATTCTGGGTGGTTCATGTCCCTTAAAGATGTACATGAACTTACAAGTGATCTATCAATAAGGAAAAGGACACTATAATGAGAATGAACACTTTGATTACTTTGGTGCCAGGTCTCATGCTATGTGTACATCCACTAACTCCATACATGATTCCATATATGACGGTTTTGCATGGCTGGTTCAACCAAACATAAGTTGAAAATATTTGAGAAAAAAATGCATCTGTACTGAACTTGTGTGGACTTTTTCCTTGTCACAATTCCCTGAATAGTATAGCACAATATGTATGTATATAGCATTCACAGTGCATTAGGAATCACAAGTAATCTAGAGGTGATTTAATATAGACGAGAGGATGTACATAGATTACATGCAAAATTTACACCATTTTATATAAGGCACTTGAGCATCTGAGGATTTTGGTATCCATGGGGGTTCCTGGAACCAAGCCTCCACAATGGAAGGAGGACTGTATTTTTAATCTATTTACTCAATAATTGCAGCAGTCTAGGAAGATTTGGATTCCATGAGGTCTGAAAATTTGTTCAGAGTCACAGAGCACCATGCAACATCACCACTGGGATGTGTTCCCAGCCTGAGCTGATTCAAAAGGACCACAATGTTACTAGAATTGAGTATTATCTTGCCTCTTGCCTTGGGGTACAGTATCAGGCACCCACTTTCACAATGAATTTGATGGTAAAGAAATAAGAAGCCATGGAACCTCAAGATAAAACTACTTAAGATAAGTTTAAATCCTAATTCTCCCATTGCCTTGTCCCATGATCTTTCCACCATATTCTAGTTCTTAGAGATGAGGGAGCAATGAAGATGTCAGACAGGTCCGATGGACTATATCTAGGGCTGGCTACCAGAGAACTTGGATTCCAGCTGAGTCTGTAAAGCTGACTGTCTGAAACCGACCCTTTAGCTCTGTTGACTTCTGTTTCCTCATCTCTCCAATGGCTACTGGGCTAGAAGATCTCCAAAGTTCACTTGAGTTTGAAAATGTCATTACTGTATTATCTTTGTGCTCTGATGAGTAGAAGCAGATAACCCTGGGCTTATAAATATTAACTGGGGCAAAGAAGTGAAATTAGTTTAGGAAAATAGAGTTGTGTTTTTTGCTTGGACCCAAATCTGTGTTCTGAAATTTGCCCTACACATTAGTAATAGAATTGCTGATGGCTTCTTGGCCAGAACCCATGAATGCCCTACAGTTATACTTCCCCGTTGGTGTCAAGGGTAGGTGTCCCCCATGGACATGTGATACTGAGACAAAACACAGTCTCAGGGAAACAAATGAATCAGCCATGTTCAGCCTAACATCTTTCATCCATCCTTTCCCCAGTGTTTGGTCAGTCTGCTCAGTTCAAAGACAGACCCTTCTAGGTCTCAGTTTAGAGGGATGAATTGGTACTGAGAACCACAGAAGGATCCCTACTCTCTTCTCTTGTGTCATTTATAGCCTGGGACTCAGGCATGTTTATATATCACAATATCTAAGAGCTATGATGAAAATCCTTCCTGCCAGAGGTAATGTTTTATGTTTCTTGGGAAGGGGGTTGATATAGTGACTTATAACAAAAAATGTTTGGGCTTTCATCTATTCCTGGCATTGAGCTCCTAATTCCCTCACAATTTCCTAGGTGAAAAGGACAGCAAAGGTGAATGTAGCATCTTTTGTTACTCCTAACAAACCCTTTTATTTTTTGTACTTTTTTTTTCAGTACTGGGGATTGAACTCAGGGGCATTCTACCTCCGAGCTATACCCCCAGCCCTATTTTTATTCTTTATTTTGAAACAGGGTCTCACTAAGTTGTGGAGTGCCTCACTAGGTAGCTGAGGCTGGCTGCGAACCTGGATCCTCCAGTCTCAGCCTCTCAAATGCTGGGATTACAAGCATGCGCCACCACGCCCTGCTTATCTTTTGTATTTTTATTGGTGCAGAATAGTCTCACATCACAATGTAGTTCATACTGCTGGAGAAATGTGTGCTTTTTTATGGTAAGGAAGAACACCTTAGCAATTTGGGGGTTGGTTGTTAGGGGAACCAATCAAGTAATTAGTGTGTTAGACCTCTTACCTGTTCCCCCTGACCTCAAGGGGAAAAGAGGGGCCTAGAGGTTGAATTAATCACCAATGGCCAATGATTTAACCAATCATGCTTATGTGTTGAGGCCTCCACAAAAACCTGAAAGAATGGAGTTCAGAAAGCTTCTGGGTTGCTGAACACTGGAGCTACAGAAAGGATGGCATGCAGGGAGGGCCTGGGTACATGGGCTCCCTCCCCCTATGTCTTGCCCTAAGCATCTCTTCCTCCCAGATGTTTCTGTACCCTTTTATAGTAATACAGTAAGTGAACTGTTTTCTTGAGTTCTTTGAGCTATTCTAGCAAATGATCAGACTTGAGAAGGGAGGTGTGGAAACTTTGGATTTATAACGGGTTGATCAGAAGCACATATGAGAATCTGACAATTCTGTCTGAGGTGGGGGCAGTCCATTTGGACTGAGCCCTTAACCGGTGGGATTTGAGGCTTTCTCCAGGTAGAGATCATCAGAATTGGGTTAAATTGGAGGATACAAATTGTAGTCTGCCAGAGCACTGAATTGAATTGTTGTGGGAAAAACAAACAAACAAACAAACAGTACACTTGGTATAAGAAGTGAAATATTAAGAATAATAGTGAGGAAGTTTTTCCTCTTTCTTCTTGTGGGATATAGATGGAAGGCCACAGATGATAAATTTGACCAAAATCTCCCTGTTTGCCAAACTTATTTTAATGTTCTGCTCTTGGATTCCAATAACAGAATCCTGCTAGAACATTAAGTACAGGCATGTCCTTGGTTTATCAATGTATATCCTATAGGCATTTTGCTGAGGCTAGAGTTGGCTTCCTCTTCAGTTCCCTCTAATACGAAGTCCCATGAGAGAGGTTTCTTTCACAATTTCATTTCAGGAAAGGAGTTGCCCCATTATGATGATTGTTCTATTAATAAGAATCATGAACCGGCAGTATTTGCCCTTTATTTGTTTTGGCTGACAGGAAGTCCCAGTTAAATATGAAATGAATGATAGTGTCTTCCTTGCTGCATATGATCTGTATAATATATTTTTAATTTGGTCATGATAATGTTCAATTTTATCTACACATTTTTTCATCCCGGTTCTCTGTTTTTTACTGTGTTTTTTGCTATTGTTGTATAACAGAAGTTTCCTTGTAGATGCCCCAAATATTTAAGATAAGGTGGAATATAAATAATCACCCAAGTAAAGTCCTCCTCCTCCTCTTCCTCCTCCTCCTCCTGGGGACATTCTACCTCTGAGCTATACCCCCAGCCATTTTTACTTTTTTGGTTTTGAAACAGGGTCTCACTAGGTTGCTGAGAGTCTTGCTACATTGCTGATGCTGGCCTTGAATCTGTGATCATCATTTCTTTGAATCTGAAATGTTTAGCACAGTGCTGAACATTTAGAGCACACTTTGCCTTATAAAGAAGCAAAGAAGCGGTTTCTGAGAGCCAGAGCTGTGTGGTCCCTGTCATTGGAGGTCCTCATGAGTGAATAAACCAGATGAGCACTTTGGCCAATTTACTTAAGCCCTGATGTCTTTAAACTGTAAAATGGGAATAATAGAATCTGCCTTTGAAGTTATTGTGAAGAGTATAAGTTGGTACATGCCATGCACTTAAGCTCTTAGGATAGTAATAACAGTTAGTGAGCATTTGAAAAAAAGCAGCTATTATTATTTAAGAGAACTCTTGCATTGAAATCTGTTTTATTAGTTTAAGTTCACTTCAAACATGACTGTTCTCTTGGGTTAGCAAGCACTCAGTCATCAGAAGCATGATCTTCGGCTCACAGACCAACCCTACTTGTGTAGCTACAGTGAGGTGAGTGAGATTTATATTGCATCTGAAGGGATGGATGAGGTCACCTGTCAGCTACCTTACAATGCCAAAGTCATGGTATTTTGGTTTCAAATCTGCTATGGTTTGCATGTACTGCCCTGAAACCATGCAATGGAATCTTAATCCCCATGGCAACAGTGCTGAGACGTGGAACCTTTAAGAGGGGATTAGGCCCTGGAGGCTGTCCGCATCAGTGAATTAATGCTGCCATTATAGTGAGGGTTAGTTATCATGGTAGTGGGCTCCTGAAAAGAGGATGACTTCAGTCACCTTCCTCTCTCACCCTCTTACTCTCTTGTCCTGACCTCGTCTTCCATGGGATGACCATCAAGAAGAGCTTTGACTTCTTGGGATTCTCAGCCTGCAGAACCAGGAGAAATAATCTCTATCTCAGGTGTACCATTATGACAACACAAAATAGATTGAGACAAAGTCCATCCAACTTGAGAGGAAAAGGGTGTGTGGGGGCATAAAAGGATTTGAAAAAGAACTCTAATGCCATTTTATTAGAAATTCTCTCTTCTTTCATGTGTAAGTTTCACTTGGGACCTTATCAATTGGATATTAAAGCATTTTCCAGGGGAAAAACACTCAGGGAGAGGAGAATAGAGGAAATGTCTAAGTGTACTTCATGCCTTCCTGTCTATTTGCAAGTAAAAAACTTCCTTCTCTGTGGCTTGCCAAACCTAGGTTGGCAACTTGATTATTTCCACTAAGGTACAGATAGCAGACTTCAAACAAGGGAGTGGCCCCGAACAGAACACACACTGAAGAAAATGGCCATTCAAGTTTCTTCACTGCCAGCCTCAAACAGAATTGCTCTATTGTATACCACCACTATTTTACAGTATTTCGATGGTGGTGCCCTTCAGAAAATGTGCCACATCTAGAGAAAAAAGAACACATCAGCTCCCTGTATTTTGACTATAATGACCATGAAATTGCAGGCCCACACTGCAGCCAGAGTAACCATTATTTCTACTGACCTTTGCCTAAGGAGTTGACAGGCACCAGAATGGGGATGAATTAATAGGCAGGAACTTTCATGGAAACACAGAAGCCATAAGTTGATGTCATAATTTTAAAGATGGATTTTTGTTTTCCATGAAAATCCCTGGAGGGAAACCTATTATTACGGAGGTTGGGGTACAGAGGTCACCCTGGATTGTCTACAATGTCAACTACCCAGGTGTATCTGATTGGGGAGACTCAATAATGAAGGATATGTTTCAGCTCACTACTTTGGGTTCAATCAGTACTTTGTCAGAAACATGACTAGCCATCTTTCATTTATTAAGTCTCTTAAAGGTGAGCGAGCAACTCTGGTGGCACAGTGTCCAGCATGTGGCTGGCTACATATTAGGTCCTATAAATATTTGTTCAAAGTTTCAAGTTGTCCCAGCTAATCCTGGGTCATGGCTTTCTCAAAGCCCTTAAATAATAGGAGACTCCTCAGATTTCCAGGAAAAAAAAGAACACTATGCATACAACTATACCTCCCATTCCTCTTGGAAAACAAAAAAGTGGACAAGAAATTACATAAGTGATGCTGGCCCCATGGAGAATTCTGGCCCTGACACCCAGGTCCTCCTCTTGACCCCTCTGGCTTCACACTTACATCCCAGAGAGAGGAAGTAACTGGGCTAGGACACAGTCCACGACAATGAATTCACAGTAATATTAAGGGAAAAGTGACTTTTGAGACTTGGTGCCTTCTTTGATTGCCTGCTTATCTTGTCTCGCTGCTGAAAGCTAATCATCATTGATTACACACACACAGGAAAAAAAAAGGAAGAAAGAAATAAAGGAAGAGAAAAGAAGAGAAAGAAAAGAAAGATCTCCTTGAAGTGGTCTTTGTAACAGTGGTGTTAGAATTCAATCAGACATCTTACCAGGCCTTCCTATTATTCATGATTTCACTCACAGGGCGATGAGCAAGGCAAGAGTTATTTTCTCAGGCTGCAACTGGCTATAGATACCTGGTGTTGTTTATTGAGATATTTACTGAACTGCTGTTATGTATCAAACAGCAGGCTGTGTCCTACTTCAGGGCTATGTAAAGGTAAATTAAACATAAATCCTGAACACAATTAATTTATTTTATAAATAATTAATTTATTTTAGTTACCTGCATAGTTACCTACATTTGAGAGCTACATACAGAGATTTCAGGGATTTGGGAGGGGCAAAGATAAGCTCTCTCTACAGTTATCTACAAGGTGGCATGGAAGAGGTAATTCAAATGCTGGTCCTTGATGAATAAGAAGAAACAAGATCTGAGAAGGAGATGGAGGTAAATGGCAGTGGCAGCAATGATGGAACAGCATGGCCAGACTAATGTCCATGTACCAAAGACTACAGAGGCAGTCTGCCATTGAATTAGGCTGTCATTGTAACTGTATGTGTGTAATGATTCTCAAACACTTTTGCACAAAAATATACTTTTGTTAGTCAGTTTTCTGTTGCTGTGACCAAATCCCTAAGAAAAACAGCTTAGAGGGGGAAAGATTTATTTTGGTTCACAGTTTCAGAGATTTCAGTCCCTGGTTGCCTAGCTCCATTGTTTCTGGGCCAGTGGTAAGACAATACTTCATGGTGGAAGGGTGTGGCAGACCAAATTGCTCAGCTTCTGGTGGCTGGGAAGGGAAGGCAGAGACAAAAGATAACCTTCAAGGGTATCTTCTAGGGAGCCACCTCCTAACATTTTCACCACTTCCCAATAACATGATAGACTGGAGACTAAGCCTTGAAATGTTTGGGGGACAATTTATTATCATTATTGTTGCTGTTGTTATTGTTGCTATTATTATTATTTGGTACTGGGGATTGAACCCAGGGGCATTCTACCTCCCAGCTACATCCTCGCCCTTTTTTTTTTTACAGAACTGGGGATCAAACACAGTGGCATTCTACCTACATGCTATACCCCAGTCCTATTTTTTGGTTTTTATTTTGAAACAGAGTATCACTAAGTTGTAGAGGGCCTCATGAAGTAGCTGAGGTTGATCCTGAACCCGTGATGCTCCAGTATCAGCCTCCCAAGTACTGGGATTATAAGCATGTACCACTATGCCTGGTCATCCCCAGCCCTTTTAAAAAAAATATTTTGTTTCTAAAACTGGGTCTCACTAAGTTGTTGATGTTCTTGCAAAGTTGCTGAAGCTGGCCTCAAACCTGCCTCAGCTTCCTACGTACTGGGATTACAGGCATGCACCACCACACCTGGCTGGGGGACATTTTAGATGCAAATCCTAACACTATTTGATATCACAAAAGTCCTTGTGGAAAATGGCTTGAGTTTTCTACCTCCTCATCAGGTGTGCTGGTCCTCAGCGGTCATGGTCATTTTATGTTATCCCAGCACTGACACTCACTGGTCAAATGGGCCACTTGTAAAATAGATTAAACGTCCTTGTGACATTAGAACATGCCTGCCTCTGGCCATAGAATAAGACAATCGTAATCATGTTGCTCTTTTCCAAGACAATCAGTGTGATCTCCTGCCAAAAAGTATTTTTTAAATAACTCCTTCATTCTCAGTTGCTCTATGAGACTTATTATGAGGATGCACCAAAGCTGACTGATTTGTAGGAAAATTCAAGCTGAAGAGGCTCTGCTACTCAGTGCAAATACAGCCAGATCCTCTTTTCTCCCAAGCGAGAACTTTTGGAAATGGCTTCTGAGCACATCAGAGCAAGCCTGAGGAGCAGTAATTAGAATGGACTACAGTGCAGAGGAGGTCAAGTCTACAAAGGGAGATGGTGCAGAGAGACCCAGGCAACAAAAGTTTTGCACGCTTTCCCAAATTACATTCCTGCTGCAGATCAAAGTTTTGTTTTGTTTTGTTTTCTCAACCACACCAAAGCACACATTTGTAGGCTAAAGTCTTCAAGGGCACTTTAAAAGTATTTAGTAACATTCCTGTTAAATGTAGAGTTCAGCTTACAAGCTTAAAGGCGCACCAAATAATGACCTTTTCTGAACTACTGCCCTAGCAAACAAGCATCACTATGGGACCAAAAGATTACATTTACATGAGGTTTTAAGTACTTTACGTGTGACTATTGTTTCAAGAACCATGGCTAGCCAACTATCTGTAATATCAAACATCAAATAAGTATTACCAACTCATATTTTGACTCTGTTTTTCTTTCTTTCTTTCTTTCTTTTTTTTTTGCGGTACTGGGGATTGAACTCAGGGGCATTCTACCTCTGAGCTACACCCCCAGCCCTATTTTTTATTCTTTATTTTGAAACAGAGTCTCACTAAGTTGTGGAGTGCCTCACTAGATAGCTGAGACTGGTCGCAAACTCGGATTCTCTGGTCTCAGCCTCCCAAATGCTGGGATTACAAGCGTGCACCACCATGCCCAGCTCTGTTTTTCTTTGTTGAAACTATTTGGCTTAGGAGAGTTGATGCGGAAATGTTGTTCCTAGATCCCAAAGGCTAGGTGGTCTTTCCACTTAAAAAGGATGACCTTTCTCTTTTACAGAAATGGCTATCTCTCTTCTAGGCTCCCCAGACTCAAAGTCTCTCATATAAAAGAGCTTCCATATGCCACAGCCATGTATAATTAAAGATATTCAATGTACTGGGCTATTCTGGATTGGATACTGGAACAGAAAAAAGACATCAGTGTAAAAAACTGGGGAAGTCCAAATAAAGTCTAGATTTCAGTTAATAGCAATGTGCCAATGTTTATTTCTGAGTTTTGATGACTGAACCATAGTTATATAGGACATTATCTCTGGGGGAAATGGGTTGAAAAGTATACATAAATTCTCTGTACTACCCTTTGCAATTCTGCAAATCTAAAATTATTCTGAAATAAATGTTAATTTAAGAACTTTATGACTGTATTTGTGCTTTGGAGAGTAAATTACTGACAGGGCTATGAGGAAATCGTTATCAGAAAGCAAGGGTCCTATATCAGGGTAAGAGCCGGTCTAAGAGGTAGGAGCTCTGAGTCTGAGGCCCACATATACACATGATGAAAGACGTGACTTTGTTCTAGTCCTCCAACTTCTGCAAGAGGCTCTGCATGTCTCATAGGACCATTAGGAAGATCAAGTATAAAGATGCTCCAGAGAATGCACTAAAAACTATAACAAACAAACAACTATAAACAACAAACTCAAAAGGTGGTTTGAACAAACCACTGAACATGTTCATAAGACACAGAGGTATGATTTGGGGGGAAAACACATAGGCAGGTATTGTTTGGTCACAACTTGAGGCTGCCAGCAAGGGAAACATTCAGAATGGTTCATGGGAGATCATACTTAGGCAGCTTCAAGGCACACAGAGGGGATTCAGAGACCAGGTGCAAAGCAGGACAATGACAGTGGCCAAGGTTTTGTTTGGCATCATCTGGACTCTCTGGAGCTCCACAGTGGAACCACCTCATTATCTAGAGACCAAAGACGCAAACCTTGTTGCTTCAAATGCCAGCATCGCTACTGTTGATTTGTCATTCTAATTATTTCCTCCTATCACAGAACATCTGGTCATTCTCCCATGGTTCCCTAGCACCAAAACTATACCTTGTGACTCCTGAGTGTGGCACACAAGTTCCTCCACATCTGGCACTATTGCTTGTCTCCTGCAGTCTCCTCCCTACAGCCAGCCCAGCTCACCTATTTGTTGTTTCATGAGTGCATGTATTCTTTACTGTTGTGTACCTTTGTGAGCTCTTCCTCTTCCTTGAATGTCCTTCATATCCCCATCACCTGGGTAATCCCTATTTCCCCCTGCTTTTCCACTATTTCTACTTCCTTTATTTTGTGGCCCCTCTCTTTCCTATTTTCTTTCTGTTTACCCTTTGGATTTAAAATGTCCCCCAAAGCTCATGTGTTAGCCAATTCAGCTGGATCTGGAGCTGGGACATGGCTAGAGGAGGTGGGTCACTGGAGATGTATTCTTAGGAGTATATCTGTCCCCTGCCCCCCTAACTTCTCTCTCTCTGCTTCCTGGCCACCATGAGGTGAGAGTGTCTTTTTCTTCCTCTGCCATGCCCTGATCCCATCCACTGTGGTTCCTGTCATGTCATGTCAACCATGGACTGACCTCCAAATTCGTAAGTCACAAATAAACCTTTCTTTCTCTAAGTTGTACATATGATATTTTGGCTACAGCGATGAAAAAGCTAAATAAAACACTTCTTCCTGGTTTCCAGGTTTTACATCAAATGTCAGGTCTTTAAAGATTCTCCCCTGATCACTGGTCTCCCCAAATCGCAGCTAGTACCCTCTTCTGTGTCCTAGAGCATCCTACATGATCAAATGATTCATCTTATATCTTACTGTCTCCCTAACATTCTCCCACACCAGACTGTGATCTTGTATGGATAAAGATTGTGTGTGTGTGTGTGTGTGTGTGTGTGTGTGTATGTGTGTGTGTGTGTGTGTGTGTGTGTGTGTATGTGTGTGTGTGTGTGTGTGTGTGTGTGTGATTTCTAGTATCCTAATCACTGAGCCAAGTATTTAGCATGAAGTAGGTTTTTCTGAATAAATAAATGGATGAATAAATGGTCATACTCCTTAGATCTATTCCAGAAGTGTGCAAGTGTTTCTAAAAGGCCCATAGAACTTGATATGAAAGATAAATATTGTTTCAGTAGAAAAATTTCCAAACACATTCATCTGACTAGTAGTGAACCACACAGTTCAGTAGTATTAACAATATGCACAGAGCATTTTGCAGAATGACATAATGAGAATGACAACATTTCATGACTAAGTACCAGATAATGAAAGAAAGTTAATTAATTCACAGCTAAGATAAATGACTACAAGAACTTGGGGGGGAGGTGGGGAAGAAAAGCTGCCATGGCTTTTATGTTCCCAAGTTTGTTCTGGAATATAAAGCACCTTCCACAGAACAACTCCCACCCCCCAATTAGCTTATTAGCTCTATTAAATTGGGATAAATAGAGATATCCAGCTGCTGTTTTATATATCCCCAAATAATACATTCTGAAATGAAAAGCAAATTTTGTGAGTAACAGGTATAAAATACCAGGGAATTTATCTTTCACACAGTAATTCACAAAAGAAATAAAGAGTACAAAGCAGTCTATCTTTCTAGGCATGTTTGCCCATTAGCTTTACAGGATACTTACCTAAAACTGATAACCTAGTTTTCAATGTCAGTATTAATTTTACAAAGCCAAAGCATCAAGTCCCAGGGGAAAAAGAAAAACCTAAAACAACTACTTATCTTACATCTAGTATCTCCCTCATTGGCAAATGTCCAAGAAAATTGATAAAAATCTTATTTCATGTATTAACTGCTCATAAAATTTATATATTTGAACATCAAATTTTATAGTTTTGGGTTTTTTTCCAGACTGAAGCTGTATTCATGAGGGTATAGTAGAAGTTGGAAACATGATTTTTCTGTATTCATTAAAAATATGTATAAAACACCTATTGTGTATCAGGCATTGTTCTAGGCACTGGGATACAGTAATAAATAGAATAAAGTTTCCAGTTTTATAGATTTACATTCTAATTTAGGGGTCAGTGTCAGGAAAGTAAATATTTTGGCTTTGTGCCTTGATTGTCCTGAGAATACTCAGCCCAACCATGGTGACGCAAAAGTAGCCACAGATAATACATAAAGAGTGTGGCCATGTTCCAATAAGACTTTATAGGTATAGGTAGGCAGTGGCCTGGTTTGGCCAATAGGCTAGAATCTGCTAACTTCTGTTACAGTTCAGAAAAGTGCTTACCCATCACTGAAGCAAAATAGGGAGTGAGGGGTATGGTCAAATTTATGGAATTATTTGTAGATTTATGTAAATTAAAAGTTGAAAAAGGACAGCCACTTATTTTAAACTTACCAGGATCCTAACATTATGAAGTAGCATGGTTAAGAGTACAACCTTTGGGATCAGCTTGTCCAGGTTCAAATCCTGCATTTTCCATTTACCATAAGTGTTTTGGGACAAATCTAGGCCTTGTTTTTTTCCTCATTGATAAAAGGAAGAGAATAATAATATCTACATGTCAAGAGGCTCCTGGGGTAAACCAGGTAGACATTCGTCAGGGCATACAGCTCACGTGAAACTCTTTACAATTCTGCTATTCATAGATAAACAATAATAAGAGCAACCACAACAATCACAATAATGGAAATAACAAAATTTCTGAGGCTCAGAGAGGTGATATGACTTGCAGAGGATCCCATAGCTAAAGAGTATATGAGTTAGGATGATAACTCAGGCACTGTGCTGCCAAAACCACAGTCTTATCTAATATACTCACTGCTCTCCCCTGGCCTAAATAAATCCCATGAGCCATCGACAATAAAAACTGGACATGTTTACAAATGGCAGCAGGACCAACTCAGTTCCATTATCCAGGGAATCTAAGGACTGGCCTTTGATGTATGGACTCATTAGGGAAACAGGCCTGCCCAAACCTACCTTTAGAAGGTGTCTTGATATTATCCCACCAATATGTCCAATAGCAAGATTGCTGGTGGGAATTACTCATGAGAATAATATGAACACTCAGAGAGTAAATTCTGCAGTAGAGGACTAAGATGGATGGATGAATCTAATCCCTTTATACATGAATGATGACAAATATTTGGCAGATTTGCTGTGAACCACAAGTTTGGGGAAAGGTTCAATGTTTTGGCTTCCCTTACCTAATGCCATGTGCCAGAAGACCACCCAAGGAGCCCTTCAGAATATTATTTTTCATAGAAATTATTTTCAACCTTTTATTTGTTTCACTTAAGAATGAAGTTCTTTCAAAACTCCTTTGAAGACCACAGTTGGTGTATTTAATGTAAGTTATCCTCGGGGAAAGAGAAAAGCCAGGGCTGCAAGAGCCAAGGGTTTTATACCACCACGCCCTTTGCAAAGCCCACATATTTCTACTATTTCAAGTAAATCAAGCCACAATAGCATAAATATTCTCTCAAGGAACTTTCAGATAATTAATTGTGAATGTGACAGTGACAGTACAGAGAATGAATTTCCTGAGGTTACTCTCCCCCTTGAAATGTAGTTTTCCTGAGGTTGGTGCTCTCTGCCATCTATCATTTGTGGGTTCTAACAGGAAGTAGGAAGGCTTTGCTGCTTTGAGACATCTGGGTCATATTGGGCTTAAATTTGATTATAAGATCTCCTTCCTCTTGAGCCAAAGATAATGTTTTCTTTGGAAGACCTGGATGTCACCACACTGGTGTCCATACACACTATCCTTTCACCCACCTGTAAACCATTGTCATCAGACCAAGACAATCTGATAGAGTCACAGGACCTTATTCTACCTGTAACTACTTGCTTGGGAAGATGTTTGTTGACTTTCTTTCCTAAAGCCATTTGGAAATGACCATTTTCAGTGTATTTTCAAAGAAAAACTCCATCTAGTACTCATGATTCAATTACTTGTTCACTTAACACAAATGCAAGGGATTTGTGCAGCTTTCTATGCTGAGAGTCGCCAGGTATATAGATAGGATCATAACAACATGGTTCTCTCCCCAAGGATGAGTGAGACAGTATATCTAGTTAACAATTCAACATGCTAAATGCTATTTCAGAGGTGTTTACAATTCTGGGGACATTGGTGAAAACCTTTTAGAAGAAAGGACATCTTAATTCGAGAGTGAGAACTAGTTCATCAAGAAAAATCAACAGAAAGTATACACCACACAATGGAATCTTATTCACCAATAAGAGAAAATGAAGTAGTGACACGTGTATGACAGAAATGAACCATCAAAATGTGCTGAGTCAAAGAATCAGTCACAAAAGACCACTTGCTTATTGTATCATCCCACTGATATGAAAAGTCCAGATTAGGCACCTCCATAGAGAAAAGAAATTAGTGGTTGCTAGAAGCTGAGAAGAGGGAGATTTCACTTTTATGATGAGGAGTGACTGCCAATGGATACAGAATTTCTTTTAGTGGTGATGAACATATTCTGAAATTAGATGCTGGTGATGGCAGCATACTCTATGAATATACTACTAATGTGAAACCTTAAAGGGTCTTATGGTTTGGATACAGAATGTCCCCTGGAAAAGCTAATGCATTGGCAATGCAAAAATGTTCAGAGGTGAAATAATTGAATCATGGATGTTCTAATCTCTTTGATGGATTAATAATTTGAGCTGATAATGTAGGCAGGTGAGGTATGGCTGAAAGAGATTGGTCTTGGAATTGGTCATTGGGATTGGTCTTGGAGACTATGTCCATAAGCCCCCTCTTCTCTCTGTCTCTGATTCCAACCTCCATGATGTGAGAGCTACATCCCTCTGTGAACACTATTGCCGACCGTGAGCCCCAATAAACCTTTCCTCTTCTAGTTTTCTGTGGTAGGACTTTAGATCACAGCAGCGAGAATGCTGGCTGAAACACAGGGTGGCTTTTATATGTAGACCGTATATCAATAAAACCATAATTTTTAAAGATTCAGGTAGATATCATCACCAGCATTGCTATCAGCACTTTACAATCATGGTAGTGAAGGCACAGGTGGTGACTTTGTGGTAATACTGAGCTGAATACTACCAAATACCTGGTGACTGGATCTCTCTCTCTCTCTCTCTCTCTCTCTCTCTCTCTCTCTCTCTCTCTCTCTCTCTCTCTCTCTCTCCTATCTCCTTGGTATCTTTCCATGGTGTCTTGCTCAGACCTTGATTCAGAATAGAATTTAATAAATATTTTTTGATTATAATTAAACTGCACTCTTTTCTCACTTCCAGTAACAATGAAGTATTTTTAATGGAAACAACAAAGGTCACCCTAAAAATCAGCAACACATTCCAAGGTCTGAGCATTCATTAAGAATTGGGAGCACAGTCGCTGAGTTCCTGATGCTACTTCAGAAGCTTAAGTAAAATAAATAAATAAAAACCCAGCAGTCAAAGCAACGAGAGAGAGATTTCACTTTTATGCTGCAGAATTATGTCTGAATGTATCCATGATTTCTTCTCTTTGCAGATAATGGTAAAATTGCCTAAATCATACACCAGCAGTGCTCTAATGAGACCCGATTTCGATTCCTTTCTACTCAAGGCAAACTAAACGTGTAAAACACCCTACTTCAAATGTCTCACCATAGTACACAAGCTTTAAAAACAGATTCGGCTGAAGTGAATTTGGGCTGGTGAAGAATAAAGAGTGGAGACTAAGTTGACTTCATAGAATTTTCCGGAGTTAAGGAAGCCAGAGTGACTTTCTACTCACCAATGCTCAGTTTCTTGGGATACAGTGAAAGCTGTGGATTCCATATCACTCTTTTGGTGGCTGTTGTGACTCAGAAGGAAAAAATACTTGCACTCAGAAACTAAAGATGTGTTTCAACTGCCTTGATCTTTTGCAGGTCTCCTTGCTCGCCCAGCGGTTAAGCCCTGGCCATTTCCTGAGGCCAGCTCTGGTCACTGAAAGTCTTTGCTTGGAAGAAAGCTGTGTGTTCCTCCCTTAGTACTTTCCTTTGCCTTTTTGGCTAAATTTCAACTTCCTTTTATTGCTTAGACCTCTGTCTGCAACCCTGAGCCCCACAGAAACAGCAGCTATCACAGCCATGTTACTAGTGACCTACTGTGCTTACTTTTCCAGATGAAGTAACTTGTGTCTGAAGGTAATGTCCTTTTGCCTAAGATACTACAGTGGGTTGATTAAAGGAAAATTCCCATTATGTAGCCCTCCCTCTAGGTATCCAGAAGTGGTGTCTTGTCTTATAATCTTCAGTTTTCATTTTGTTAATCTGAGCTACTTGGATCCCAGACCTCCAGACCCGTGGTACCTCTGCTTTTCAAGGCCCCTGGTATATCTCTTTTCCAAGCACAGCTCAGCTCTATACCTGTCAGCTTGGGCAAGTTTGGGGGTCAGGACATAAAGACCTCAGTGATCCATCTAGCTCTGAGAGTCATGCTTTTTAGATCCAGCTAGCCTTGGCCTTCTTGGCCGCTCAGTCCCTCTACTGCCCAAGTTCCTGTATGACAAACTCCAACCATTTCATTTCTGTGTTCAAAGCATACACTCCATCTCCACTAAGCAGTGGGCTAGAAAATCATCTGTATGTCTACAGAGAGGCAGATGTGTACTGTGATAAAGAATGGGGATCATGTGGCCAACTGTGCTCAGTTTGAATATTGGTTTGCTTGCTAGTGGCTAGCCGGGTGGCCTTGGGAAGTTTTTGTTTTGTTTTGTTTACATATCTGAACCTCAGTTTGTTCATCAATGAAATGGGAACAATTATGGTACCTATATCACGGGACTGTTGGGTAGAGTATGTGAGATGATTAATCTGAAGCTTTAGAGTACATTCAGGTGCATAGCAAGTGTTCAGAAATACTAGCTGTTAGTGTTATTTGGACAAATAAAGAAAGCAAACAACTATCAAAAGTCAGTAAAATGACATGCCAAACATCTAGCTATTATAATCATATTTACTATACTCTATGATTTGAAGTATTAAAAAACCCTTAAAATCAAACAAAATATGTTTGCTGTGATTAGTTATTTAGATTACAGAAACAACAACTTGTGGGGACTCATTTTAAGAGGTCATGAAGTGACATCAATGGTAATTAGACATTTGAGTGTATCAGTAAGATTTATCTTTAACAGACTGACAAAATTGAGGTTTAGATGAGTTCTGGAAATTCCTCCGTACTAAAAGGAAATGCTTTAAATGTTATTTAGAGAAGTAAAAAAAAAAAATTCCTTTTCACTGCTTATAAAATAAATCACAAGTATAGACCTTCCATCTCTATGTGCCATTTTTTAATCTGATTTCTTTTAAAAACAAACATACAAGCCCCCAGCAGTGAATGTGAGATTGTCATCTCTAGCAGGTGATCTACAAAATCTGTGACTGCATTTCCTGTAAGCGTGCTTGGAAGAAATAATCTACTCCATCACCCATGGCCCATACGAGGGCTTCCACACAGAATTACTACTTTGAGATGAAACTATAAAGAGTAGATTTAGCCCCCTCAGAACTTGATATTCTTTCTTTTGGTCAACCTATCTCACTTTACTCTTTGGTCTCCAGCAACACTGAAGGCTCCACTGACTATTACTAATCCAGTAGTAATAGTCATCCATTCCCCAACCTTACCCTGCCCAGGCACTGGTTTGGCATGCTTATCTTCAATCTGATTTATCTTTGGTCCTAATTTCTAAACAATGGCTTCTAGTAGGATAAATCCATTGTGATTTTTGTAGGTCAAAAATCATTGTTTCAACAACTTCATCTAATTCAACCTATTTTTTACCATCGTTAGCTTGTGGATTTGTTGTAGGCCAGCTCAAAGGCTCTGGAAAAGGAGATAAAGTATGAGGAAAAGAAAAATAAACAATGGCCTGATTTTTACAGGTATTAAAATGATGGTACAAAAAGGAAACCAGAAATACAAAAATCTGCCAGTAGGTTTAATTTTTGTTTTTTATTTATTTTACTTTATTTATTTATTTTTTGTGGTACTGGGGATTGAACTCAGGGGCATTCTACCTCTGAGCTACAACCCCAGCCCTATTTTTTATTCTTTATTTTGAAACAGGGTCTCACTAAGTTGCAGAGGGCCTCACTAGGTAGCTGAGGCTGGCCGTGAACCGGGATCCTCCGGTCTTAGCCTCCCAAATGCTGGGATTACAAGCGTGCGCCACCAAACCCGGATGATTTTTTTTTTTTTAGAGTATTACTTTCTTTAAATGTGAGGCAGGTACTAAGCCACAAAACAAACTTTGCCATTATCCTGCTCATTTGAAAACTCAGCCCCCTATCTCCTACCCCTATTTTGAGGTCCAGGAGACCCCTCATAGACCCTCTATGGAATCTCTAACAATTTGAGAAATAGTGATCTGAATAAATAAGCAATACTTAGGAACCAGTTAGGAACAACTTCATCCCCACCCTGCTCTGCCTTTTCATGACCCTCATACCCTGAATATCCCTTTATTGTTGGCAGCCTGATCACTGTTTCTTGCCTGTATTTGCCTCTCCCCCAAGATCCCACACTCCCATGGCCTCTTGAGCTGCATCCCTCCTGCCAATCCTGTCTAGGCACACCTGTCATGGCTGTCTCTGCCAAACTGCATGCTGGAGAGACATCTCTCACTAGGCCAGGATGCATGCTAACCAGCCTCCTGGATTCTGTGTTGCCCCATCCTTACTCCTGAAGGGTTTTCTCCTTGCTCCTGAAGTTCCCTGTCCCATGCCTTGGAAAAAAATACCATTTTAACACTCATACATCTCAATGTCATTACTTAGAAAGCCAGAGTAGTGCTTAAACTACCAGGCTGGCCATTATAGAGGAGGCTACAAGCACATTTCAAAACAAAAAATGGCCACTCTGCCACTTTGTCTCATTTTTAATAAACTTCTAGACTTTCTTTTATTAGCAAGAGGAAGAGAAAGTGTTAGAAACCAGGGTGATTCTTTTTCTGAACAATAGCTGCATTAAAAAGTATCCTCCAGGCAGAGAGACCACTCAAGAAGGAAATAACACCTCTAGCCAGGGGGCCATTCACCAAAGGGAGTTAACATTTGAAGCTCTTTGCAAACTGTTTCTTAGTTTCAGCTTTCCCTTGTTCAACACAGGACTGATGAAAAAGAAAGATGACAAATATGCTTATACAAAAAGACTCATTCAATAATTCATCACCTTACAATATAACTATTCCAAAAGAAATGTGTTTTCCTGCACCCTGACTGTACATGGGTGCCTGAGACTTCACCATGGCTCGGAGTGTAGCTGCCCTGTGCCCGAGGTCTGGAACTGTCCCCAGCATGCTGCCAGGGTAAGTGCATTCAGATGGTGCTTCACCTTCACCAGCCCTGCTGTTTCCATATCTACCATCTCCTGTGTCTCCCAGTACAAAATATACTGGTAAACGCCCAAAGCTTGGTTTGTTGCACCCATTTAAATTTACTTAACATGGAATTATAGCATTTTTCAGTCCAAAACAGTGCTCAATCAGGGGCAATTTTATTCCCTTTACCTAGGGTACACATGGCAGTGTTTGAGGACATTTTTAATTATTGTAACTGAGAGTGGAGTGCCACTTACCTCTGATGGATTGAGGTAGGAACGCTGCTAAACATCCTACAATGCACAAGACAATCTCCACAACAAAGAATTCTCTGGGCTAAACTGTCAATAGTGCTGAGGTGGAGAAGCTCTAGCCTAAATGAAACACAGTAATAAAATCTGTTCGGCCAAAGCCTAGGGATGCAAAGTGATGATAGGATTTGCTCAGAACAACCCAGTCTGGCCAGTAGCAGAGGCAAGTGCAGCATCCAGGTTAGCTGGTTCTGCCTGGTTTTCATTACAGCATGTTTATTCTAAAAGGACTTATTCTTCAGATGGAGCTTTATTTTGGAAAAAAGAAAGTCTGCAAGGATATACACCTAAATGTACTTCGTGATTATTGCTACATATAGTAGAATGACACTGATTTTTCTTTTTTGTTCTGGTATGTCCAGTCTGGGTTTGCATTTTATTTTACAAGAAGTATTTACTGCTTTTATAAGAAAGAATAAGAAATTATTTTCATTTTGAAAACCCATGAAACAATAAAATTAACTTGGCTAATACTTATTGCTGGTAAGAATATAGTGATATGTACATTACTGACGATGGGGTGGGGACAGACAAGTGGTGTAAGGAGGGATTCTTCTAGAAAACAAATTGACAACATGTATTCATAATCTTCAAAAATGTCCCATTACTGACCTACTAATAATCCTGTAATTTACTCCATGGAACCACTTATGTCAATAACCTATGTGTGAGAATGTGAAGTATCATGTATAATAACAAAACACTAGAAATAATCTAAATAGTTAATTACATGACCAATTTAATAAATTATAGTTTGGCTTAAATAAAATATATAGATTATGGGCTAAGGGCATAGCTCAGTGGTAGAACACTTGCCTAGCATGTGTGAGGCTTGAGGTTTGATCCCCAGCGCCACATACATATAAAAGTATATGTACATGTACATGTATATCTATATTAAAATGTTGACCTGGGGGCTGGGGTTCAATGGTAGAATGCTTGCCTAGCAAGTGTAAGGCTCTGGGTTCGATCCCTAACAATGCAAAACTAAGACAAAAACAAAACGGTTAATATAACCCAAAATATGTGTAATGATGGGCTAATGTGCAGAAGTTAAAATCATGTTTATCATCACATCATTATTTTAGTGTTGGTCTCTCCATTAAAGTCTGTAAGGCTGGGATATTTGCCTCTTTTTATTCCTTCTGCATCCCCAGTATCCAAAGCACTTCACATAGTATGTATATAATAATTATTGTTGAACAAGTAAAATGAATGAACAAATGTGGTGCTCAAGAAATGGCAGACTTATGGATATTCAGCATCTTTTGATTTATCTATATTTCTATTTCAAAGATTCTCCTCTAAGCATGTGCTACTTTTATAAATAAAAAACACATAGAATATTTTGTTGTTACAAAAAAGTAAAAGACCATAGCAGAGTTTAAGTAAGGAAAGAAAAGAAAGAATGCAGTAAGGAAGGATATATAAAAGGGCATTCAATTCTTGGGACACCCATTCCATGACACAAGGAGAGATGCAATGATACAGCTGCCATAGATTCAAAATATGGGGGTTATATATAACTCATTAGACCAGCTTCAGTTCTTTGTCATAACCGGCATACTCTTTCAGAATTCTTTCCTCATTTGGGCTTTTCTTCTACTGGTAACACCAAGAGCTAAAACAACAGAAGCCACAAATCAACAGATTCATGTGGTCAGTGGCTCCAGTGGCCACCAGAGCATCCGAGGTATTGTGGTGACAGCGGTGGCTGGGGGTGCTTTTCAACTGGATTTGCGTCTGGCTGACACATGGAATAAAAGAGCTATGCTGTGGTGCTCAAAATAGAACAGAAAAAAAGTATCCCAAAGAGAGAGGGAGAGATAGAAGAAGAAAATGACACAGACATGAGAGGCTAGCTTCTGGAACAGCCTAAAAAGACCAGTGTTTAACCCAGACCCATGGATGTGATTTTCACATCCTTTGTAGACTTTTTCTCCCTTTTTCACAAATGCCTTTTTGGGACTGCAACCCTGAAAATATGTCATCTGCCCTTTCCCTAGAATGGCTGGATTTTATGTCACCTAGGTAAAAATAATAACAATAAAATAGAAAAGGTTGGTGATTTTTATAGATTTAACTACTTGTGGTCATCCTGGCAAGGTGTTTGAATAAATAAGTAAATAAATCTAAAAAAATATAAATCCATTAGTGTATATTGAGCAAAAGACATAGAGGGAAGAAAAGAGAGATACAGTATAAAGAGAGAGAGAGAGAGAAGGAGAATAAGTGAACAGCCTATAAAACAGGATGGGCCCAGCAATAACTGTTGTAGGTAGAATTAGCAGTTCCTGGAATGGTCTGGAGTTTACTGGTGCTGCCAAGAGCCCTCTGCCCAAATCTATTCTCTCCTACCTGTTTTATCTCCACAAAATTTTGAAGAGCAACATTTTCAACAAGAGAAAAATCCTTTTATCCTCCAATTACAGATATAGCTCAAGAGGAAAATGGTCCCAGAAGGGCAGGTGAGCCGTGGGTGGCCCATCTTTCTTGAACACAGGTTTTAGGGACATAAGCAAAGAATGATAGAAAGTGAGGGGAAGGTAAGAGTCATGGAAGAGAGAAAAGGCCACAGAAACAAATGTTGTTTTCTGCATAGTTTGACATATCACGAGCCTTTTGCATCTGATTCTATGTGGGAGATGAAAGATAGCTTGTATTCTTTGCGATTCCTTGGGGTGCAAGTGGGGCTGATTTCCCCTGTCCTCAAATCTGAGTTGGCTGTGATGCCATCAATCAATGGGCTGCAGCAGAGCAGCAGAGGCAATGCTCTGGCCCTCTGGGGCTCAGCCTTTAAGAGGACGGACAGCTTCCACCATGTGCTCCTAGAGCCCTGAAGAGCCATGTACGAAGTCCAAATATTCTGAGGTAGAACCACATGCAGATAACCTAACAATGTTTGAAGAGGGAGCCCCCATCCCCCAGAACCTCAGACTTCCAGCTGTCCCTGCCAAGCATCCAGATACATAAGGATAGCCATCTTGGTTCCTTCACACCAAGCCTGGCTGCAGGTGAAGACCCACAATTGATTAGTAATTGATGTTCTGTGGAATAAGATTGTCCAGTCTCACTCTGCCGGCATTCTTGAATCACAAAAATGGTGAAATATAAGATGGTTGTGCTTTTTAGCTACAAAGTTTTGGAGTTGCATATGATACAGCAATAAATAGTCCCGTCCAGGCAAAAGGGTGATAGTATCTGTCCATGTTCACGCCTGACTTTGCCTCAGAAATCCTATGGATGGATCTGTATGGCATGAGAGACAAAGCAGAGTCTGTGCTATTTGTGGAATGCAATGGGACACAAACGTCATCTGTCTTGGCCCAAATCTCAGCCTTGCCACTTGCTCAGTACCATAACTTTGGCAAATACTAACCTTTTTGAGCCTCAACCTCCCCATCTGCAAATTAGGGATAACGATGCCTACTGGATGGTGAGGTTATGGTTGCTATATGACGCATCTAGAGTGAGGAGTTCAGTGCCAGGCTCACAGGCTCAGGAAGCCTGTGAGCCCCTCCTGCTGACACTGGCCTCTAGCTTCCAACTCTCATTTAGTTTCTCTACTGCTTCACTTCCTGACCATTCTGACACCACCGTTAGTCTTGTCTTTATCTCAATCCGAGTCCCTGTCAGACTTCCAGCAAAGAGAGGGCATCCTTAAAACTATTCCGTCTGGTATTCAGATGGTCCTTAATATGGGAGACAGGACCTTGTGATAGGCAGAGCTCACACTAGAAGAATCAGAGAATGTGGCTCAACATAAGGCAGACCTTCGAAACATCCATACTGTAGATGCAACAAAATAAAGTGGAGCTCTGTGAATTGAGATGACAAAAAAAAAAAAAAAAAAAAAGACTGATGATCCTACTATGGAATTTCAGTTAAGTGGCTGGAGGCCCCAGTGTATCTGTTATTGCATCTTCCTATGTTACAGCCAATATAGGCTAAGGTAGTAACTAGGTCTTGAAGGCTATACACTGCAATATCTTTTGCCTATAACCATGTACAGAAATATCCCACATGAAAGGCCTCAATTCTATGCCTGGGAATTCCTGTGGAACCTTTCCTTGCACTTGCTCATGTTAAACTCCTTATAGAGACAGCCTGCCAGGGGCCACCCAGTTACAACCATGGATTTCAATTCTGCTTGCAAAATATTTCAATCCATGTGCTTAGTAAATCTAGACAGCTTTGATCTTCACCTAAGGTGGCTCTAACTGTAATGAGAAAAGCAACTTTTCTTGCATAAACAATTGTAAAGATGATGATGAAAGGATTGAAACTCTTGAAGAACAACTTAAGATGTTACTAAAATTACTATGCCCCATCCATGCCTTGCAGTGAATGTTTTTTATAGCTACAACTCCTTCCTAGACAACCAGGTCTTTTTCTGAAATGGGTTGGCACACCTGCTGAGTGTCTGTGCCACAGACTTGGAAGACAAGTGAGAACTTTCAGATCCTTACCATTGGCAAAGACCAGATGAGACTTGCGGTTACCACACAAAAACCAAACAGTGCACTAGAGCATCATCTGTGGCTCTCTCTCCTGCTCCTAGAAGATTGTCCTCCTCAATTGTTTTTATGGCTCCTGAAAGTGACTTATTCTGCATCAGATTATCTCAAAAGGAAACCAAGACAGGTTGAAGAAAGTTTTTTTTTTTCTTTTTTTTTGGTCAGAAAAAGAGAGAAAGAAAAAGAGAGAAGGGGGAGCGAAGATGGACATGCACTGGAATCAGGAAGGAAAAAAAAAAAGATTTCAAGTGCTTTTCTGATGTCTACTATCTTTTAATAGAGATGTTAAAGCATATGAGATTTGCAACCTTTCATGGCCTGATGAGAAGAACAGTTGAGAAGACATGCTCCCATTCCTGTTCTGTCACTGTCACCAGGGTGCATGCCTGGTTCATGATAAAAGGGAGCTGAGCTGAGTTTTTACAGGACTTTCAGAAGTCTCAGAATTATTGAAGACCTTTACTAGGACTAAATGCAAGTTCCTCCAACCACAGAGTTGTACATATTAGAGACAGAGCAGCAGAGCTGGAAGAGAGAAGGAAGTAGCATAGAAGCAGGAGTATAGAAAGGGTAGAGAAAAGTAGCTTTTTATGTATGTTGGATGTAAATCACAAGGCATCTATTTCCTGATTTGTAGTGATATGTTTGTGGTTATTTGGCACTTCGATGGGCAAAGGGTAGGGAAGGGGTTAATAAAAACATCATACTCTCTGGCATAGGACAGTACTAGCATGAAAGATCAGCTGTTCCAAAGTACTAATCCAGGTAATGGGTCTGTTGTTGTGCAAATTCCAAGTTATGACCTTGCCAGAGCCTGGCTATGGGAATGAAAGGGCGATGGCGAGGTTTCAGTGGTGTGACTTTGTCTCACCTGAGAACAACCACATCCCTCGCATCTTATTTCACATCATCTAGTACTTCACACAGTCTAATCATGCCATCTAAAAGGCCCAGGAGGACTCAAAATTAAGAAAAACTACTTAGATGACAAAGGTAACTCTAGATAATGGGGTCCCTGTTTATAGGAAAAGCAGGAAAGTCTCTGGCCAGCCATGCCCTGCCTCTCCCTGCGCCCCCCAGTGCCCAGGCTCTGGAGCCCCAGCTCTTTCTGTCTGTGTAGCCTCAGGCACACCCCGTCACAGAGGCTGTTGTGCTGGCTCGGTTGATGACACTGCCTCTGAGTGAAGGCTTTCTGGTGGTGGTGGTAGAGCACTGTTAGAGACTCCAGGGGAGTGTTTCAGAGATCAGCTGGGTAGCTTCATACCTTTCAAGTCTGACCAGCCCACTTCCAGGTGATACTGGGCCAAAATTATACAGTGGCAGCAGGTTGGTGGACATGGCCCTGAGTGTCACCATTCTCTAGAGAAGGATTTCCTACCAATTTTGTTTAGATTGAGGGAAAAAGATATGGGTGAGTGTCATGGAAGAGTTACATAGGTGGAAATAATGACAGGCAGGGAGAGGAAGACCATGCATGCACATGTACACATACACAAACACATGCTCACACTCACATACAAACACACACATACACACTGCCAATCTTAGGGTGAGCAGCTCGCTGTCCTTTTTCCTCAACTGAATAAAATCAAACCAAAGCCACAAGCAGTCACTTTGCCTGCCATGCAGAGGGCATTTCTGAGCAGTGTGGCTTCTGATGTCCTTCGTCCATGGCTCTTCCCACCCTCTGTCTGGCTCTCCTTGAGGTCCTATTTCCCTTTAGGAGTTCAGGTGGGAACTTGTCGTTTAAAGGGAGCTGCAGAGAGGAAAGCTGTCCGCATTTGTGTGAGGTGACTCTGCCTGTTCATAAGCCCTTCCAGAGTGCCAGGCCTTCTGCTCCGAGGGGACAGGGCACAAAGCATGCAGAGGTGGGAACAAAGAGGAGCCTCCAGCAGAGAAAACAGTGTGCCTCCCACGTACAGGTGACCACTGGCCCCTGGAAGATGCCTGTACTGCAAGAGATTGCCAAGGAGAAGAGTCAGCTCAGAGGTCACCCTCTTGACCCTTCCTGCCACCCCCAGCCCCATGCTCAGAGTGAGGTCCCATGAGCATCTTGTGTGGGTCTCAAGTCCCATGAGCATTCTGGTCTAGCCCTCACACACGCCCTCCATGGCCCTGACCTGTGAGCTGCTTCCCACTAGACTCTGAACTCCCCCACGGCCAGAATGAGATCTCAGCGCTGTCCTTCCAGCACCCTGCACTGCTCCCTGTGCAGAAGGGTTCCTGAAATGCTTATTCAATGACTGAGCACTCAGGCAAGGCACTTCCTTTGCAGAGACAGCAACTGGGGCTTAGAAAGATAGGAAAGAAGCAGGGCGTAGTGGTGCAGCCCTATAATCCCAGTACTTGAGAGGCTGAGACAAGAGGACAACAGGTTTGAGGCCAGCCTTGGCAACTCAGCGAGACCCTGAGCAACTTATAGAGACCCTGCTTCAAAATAAAAGAATAAAATGGGGCTGGTTGTGTAGCTGAGATGTAGAATGTCTAATATAAAAGGAAGGAAGGGAGAGAGCTGGGACACCCACTAATTTGGAAAAAAAAAAAAGGCAAAGTGGTCTGAAGGCAAAGGCTGAGCATCTGGGGTGAGTGCCAGCAGCACAGAAGAGCTTCCCCAGCCTCCAGGAGCCCAAAGAGGGCTGTGCTGTGCAGCCAGGATGCATGCAAGGGACCAGCTCCCACTGGAATTGGGATGAGAACCACCTTGCAGGCAAACATCCAGAATCCCCCAAGTGAGAATGTTGAAGGGCAATGGACCAAAACTGGGAAAAAATGCCTCGTTTCTCTCTCTCTCTCTTCACCTTTGCCCATTAATAGAGTTAAATTTATACCACAGTTAACTTTCTACGTATGAAGTCATACACAGAAACCCATGCAATGCTGGATAGTGATGGATGTGAAACACCTTAAAAATATAAGAAGATTACGTCTGAAACCTGGGAATGACCTATAAAGAGTAAGAGATTATAAAATAGCATCAAATTATTTCCCAATTTTGAAATTAGAGGAAAACTTATTATATACATACACATATGCTCTGGAAGGTTCCCTACTCAAGGCAGGCCCTACTAAAAATCTCAGGCTCCATCTTTCCACAATAACTACCTTAGAGGTTACTGTCTTATTTTCCAATTGTCTGTGCTACAGACGTTTATATCCCTGCATTATATCAGTACTTGTTTAAAATCATCTGATGTGGCACTTCGTGGTCATTTATTCTAACCCCCTTATTTTACATTTGGGAAAATTGAGAGCTCAATGAATTTTCTCTAAGTTGATAGCAGAATGCTGCAGATCTCTAAAATGTCTTATTTAATGCCACTTTTTAACTATAGCCCATGCCAACTCTTCTCAGAAGAATGCAGGGTAAAGTTCTTACATAAGAAAGAAATTGCATGCTTGCCATCGAGAGGTGTACTGCTGGTCCACACCATCTCAGGTTTTCTCTTGGCCTGGAGGCCCTAGCAGCAGAAACTCAGCGCAGGGGTCAGGAAGGGCAACACTAGGGGAGAAGCTGGGGGCCCAGGGTCAGGACATTAGCTCACTATGCCCCCGGGCTTCTATACAGGGAGCAGCAGTGATAAGATGTGGCCAAGGGCTGTTCTGTTTGTGCCATTTCAGTGATGCTGGGATGTGAGGCAAGGATACTTTGGAATTGCAATAATCCTGGATTATAAATAATTTAGCATATTTCTTTGTAAACTACAGTCCAGAATCCTTGCAAATAAGAAAAGGATTAGCTTTTTAGAAGTACTGGCTCTTGAGACTTTAAGTTCAAGACAGAACAATGCTTGCCGTGGTAATTCCATCTATTTTAAGATCACAAAACCATACCAAGTTGAAACCAGAGCAGAAGATATTAATGCAGTGCTCTCTCTGAAGTGCCCAATAGTGGGACGAGAAAGCTTTCAAAGGGAATTAAGTAGACAGAGAAAGCTCCCTGTTCATGTCCAAATCACAAGGAGGAGGATGAATAGGATTCACAGTTCTCCATAGGAAGGACCCACACCACAGCTAATGTTCAAAACAGGGGGGGGATGTCTCAGAAAGATCAAGGACCTCGAATTCTACTGTTATAACCAGCTGCCTGCCCATTAGAGCCTCAAAAAAGACCCTCCACCATGTGTGAGCCAATAGGATCCTGCAAATGAGCCCATTTTCCGTCTTCTATCTGGCCTACAAGCTATCTGAAGGAAATTGCCATTATGTAATATTTCCCAAGCACCTTTGATGTAAGCCTCAGATCTGTGGGGTGTGTGTGTGTGTGTGTGTGTGTGTGTGTGTGTGTATGCACAAATGCACACGTGTATATGTGTGTGTGCATGTGTGTGCATTCTGTGGGAGAGGGCAAGGGGGCAGTGAACAATAAGGTGCACATATAAAGCAGAGAAGCTGGAAGGGCAGCTGCTCAAGGTGTGAAGAGCAGACAGCATTTAGGGACATCTGCAGGTTAATGGCCATCACCTGGCAGGTCACACAGATAGAGGTGAGGAAAGGAACAATGTCAGTACCAGAAAGAGTCTGAGCCAGGAACAATTGCAGAATCAAATGGGCAACAAGAGGCAGGGAAGAGAGGTCTAGTCTCAGAAACCATCAGCCTGGAGGTAGGGCAAGGTGAGGGCGTGAAGCCTAGAGGAACATGTTAACAACAGCACATGTCCAGAGCTCTCCATGATCTGGTCTCTGCCTGTTTTTCTGCTATTTTCACGTGACACCTTATGACCCAGATTAAAAATGCAGCATATTAAAAATGCTGTTTTCTAACTTCCTGCCTTTGTTCTGATTGTTTTCTGGGCCTAGAAAATCCCTTCTCCCTTCTAAATATCTCTTTCATTTTCCAGAGTTCAGCTTTATGATCACCTCCTCTTGGAAACCCACTTTGCTTCAACCTTCAGGCTGGGTTCAGTACCACTTCTATGCACTCTGATGATATCTTGCTAATTTCCAAGGTTCCTTCTAATGGAAGATGGCAAAGAAGTTTCACAGCAAGGGCCCACTTTGAACTTTGCAAGGATCGAAGCTGCCTGGGGGTTTGGGGAGACTATGTTGAGAGCTACTCCGAGGTCTCCTTTACGATCAGTTAGGAAGAAGGCTGCAGTCAGGTAAGGGCGCTACCATTTATGGGCATGGGTCCTAATCTTAAAATTCTTGATCTAGAACAACCTCCTCACTAGATAGATGAGGAACCTGGGGCTAAAAGATGAAAACATCTTGCCTAGTGTCACAACTTGGTAAACAGCAAAATCAGAATAGGACTTCAAGGTCTTAGGATTCCTAACCAAGCGCTCCTCTTAAATAAGATTCCTATAGATTCTAAACTTGGAATATTGAAACCCATAATATTTTCTTAGCTTTTTCCTGGGCAGAGGGTAACTGTATAGTGATAGAGCCACTTTGCTTGGCTGAGACCCTGTGTCTTATAATGTCTTCTCCTGTCTAATTCTCCCCAAATTCCTGCCTCTGTGCTTTTTTTCTAGTCTGTACTATTGGCAGCACCCTTACTTGTTAGCCAAGTTAAAATGAAGAGCTCTGGGGTTGACTCTCGATCTGACACACAGGCAATGAAGTGGCTGTGTCAGGAAGGAGGGCAGAGAAAGTTAAAAACACTTTCCAACTTCATCTTTCACTCCTCACCCTGGAAGCTGAAACTTTCCTGAGAAGGAAATCTACTTAAAACAGTGTCATTAGATAAATGGTTTCCCTGTCCTATGGCAAAAGGAATTTTCCAGTGGGTTCCAGTTTCAAGAGGTTACAAGGTATAAAGGAAGGAAAACTGGCATATTCCCAGCCTGACCAGAAGTGATCACATTACTGTGGAATAAATTTAGCTAGGATATCTTATAGGATTCTATAATGTACTTTCCTGAATCATTAAATGAAGAGAAACACAAACATGTGCCTGCCTATCCCATTGGGCATTGCCCCTGCTTCTTTGGGATTAGAGGTGAATTCTCCCAGCACAGACTATCTAACCCTTAAAGTTCAGTTCAGTAAACTGGGCTGAGGAGAATCATCAGGGTGCTTCTGTTATGTGCAGTAACATCAAATGACCTGCTTCACCAGGTAACGCAAGGACACAGCTCAAACCAAACTGTGAGAATTCCCAGAACTGGAAGCAAATTTGAGATGATGATAGGACCTTCCCTCCACCCCTATCCCAGGATGCTCAACAGCAATTAGCAGCCATGTCCTTAGTCTCACCTCCACTGTGTTTTTAGAGCTCGGTTTCTTCAGAGGACAACGCAAGAGGGAATGGGATTATGCTGGGAGCCCTGATTTTCTAAGAGAAGGGGGTATTAAACATTTGCATTTCTATTTTCTCTGAAGGGTTTTTGGACAAACAATTCCCTTTCTCCCTTCTCTATCATCTTTTGGGTGCCCACCTTACTCTTCCAAAAGAGATCAAAGCAGGTAATTTGCAGTTGAATTTCCAAGCTGCTAAAAGGAGCCCCTTGCGTGTGTGTGTGTGTGTTAAGAAAAAGGATATTAAAAGGGAACATGAAAAAAGGAGGAGGATATTTGGGAGGCTGAGACAGGAGGATTGCAGGCTTGAGGACAGCCTCTACACAATCTAATGAGATCCGTTTCTAAACAAAAAATAAAAAAGGGGTGGGGGTGTAGCTCAGAGGTAAAATGCCCCTAGGTTTGATCCTCAGTATCCTCCCCCACCACCAAAAAAAAAGAAAGAAAAAAGGAAGGAAGGAGGGAGGGAGGGAAGGGAAGGGAAGGAAGGAAGGAGGGAAGGAAGGAAGGAAGGAAGGAAGGAAGGAAGGAAGGAAGGAGGGAACAGTCTCTAAGGACTCAATCCCATTGCTTCTGTGCACAAGGGGAAAGATGGTACAAGAAGTCAGATCCAAGAATCACATTTTTTGTTTTTGGTGGAACTGGGGATTGAACCCAGAGATGCTCTACCTTTGAGCTATGCCCCAGCCCTTTTTTATTTTTAGATAGCAGCTCACTAAGCTGCTCAGGCTGGCCTGGAACTTTCCATCCTACTGCCTCAGCTTCCCGAGTGGCAGAATCACAGTTTTTTTTTTTTTTTTTTTTTCAGTTCTGGGTATTGAACTCAGGGGCTTTCTACCTTGGAGCTCTACCCCCAGCCCTATTTTTTATTCTTTATTTTGAAACTAGGTCTCACTAAGTTGCGGAGTGCCTCACTAGGTAGCTGAGGCTGGCTGCAAACCCAGATCCTCCGGTCTCAGCCTCCCAAATTCTGGGATTACAAGCATGTGCCATCACGCCTGGCTAGAATCACAATTTTTAAAGCTGAAAGGATAGTTAAAAGTCATATGGTAGAACCACCTCTATTTTATAAATGAAGAAACTAAAAGTCAGAAATGCTAAGGGACTTGCCCAAGGTCATACAATTCATGAAGAGAGCACTGGGACCCAAATTCAGCTCCCTCAGACCTGGGTCCAGGTCCTTGCACCTTGCCCACAGTTCCCAGTGGCTGCTGCCCCCAGCACCAAGCTGCCATTTTGAACGGGAGGTTGCCTGCAGGACCCAATGTCACCCCCAAAGGGCTTCCCATAATGCTCCTCTCCTCACCCAAAGCCAGCTTTCTCTAAAGCCACCTCCACTGCCCCACAGGAGCCGAGACTGGAGTTCTTGCTGGGACAGTGGACTCTTTATGGGAAGCTGTCTGGCAAAGCCACTTTAGCAATCATGTTTTTTTTTTTTTTTTTTTTGCGGTACTGGGGGTTGAACTCAGGGGCATTCTACCTCCGAGCTATACTCCCAGCCCTATTTTTTATTCTTTATTTTGAAACCAGGTCTCACTAAGTTGCGGAAGGTCTCACTAAGTAGCTGAAGCTGGCTGCGAACCCGGATCCTCCGGTCTCAGCCTCCCAAATGCTGGGATAACAAGCGTGCGCCACCATGCTGGGCTTAGCAATCATGTTTTAAGGCAGCAGCTCCTTGACAAGAGAATTAAAGCAGGCAGCTTTCAAAAAAGTTTTAAGAATAATTTTAATCGCAATCTGTTAATGCTCATCTATAGTTTTGTACACTTGTGAAAAGTCATCAATCTCTCCCATCACCCCTCTAACAACATTCCTGTAACTGGAATGATTTACTGAAATTAAGAAAGAAAGAAGAAAAAGAGCATAGTCATACATTAGGACCAGAAATCTAGCTGCACAGATGAGGCTTTTGAAGTCACAAACCAGAATCGGGTGGGGAGTCCCAGATGTGGGTGTTTCTGAAGGCACAGGTGTGGCAATTTTGGAGGATCTCTCTTTTGGGGTCTTCCTGGAGGATGGGCAAAGGACAAGAAAGGAGTGCTTCTGCAGTATGCACATGCATCAGAGGCACCTGGAGGGTTTGTGAAAACACAGGTTGCTGGGCCCCCTTCCTAGACTTTCTGGCTCAGTAGATCTGGGATAGGACCTGGGAACCAGCATTTCTAACAAGCCCATGTGTGGTGCGTCTAGAGATCACATTTTGAGAACTCCTGGGCTGGAAAGACCCCTTCAAACCTCTGCTGGTGTGGGACTTAATTAAAATATGGCTATTGAAACATGCCAAATGCTGTGTTCATGCACATTCTATCATAGTGAACCTCATTCTGATGTATAATTATGCACCAATATATAAAAAAATAAGAGAACAAGAAGGCACAAAGATTACAGATTCATTGAATAAATAAATACACTTTGGAAATTTAAAAAATAAAATAAAAGAGGGATGATGGGATGTATGGTGGAATTTTAAAATCCCTTCATCAGCACAGCAGGCAGGGTGGGAAATAAAGAGATGTGAGGTCCCACAGTCACAGCACTGAGCAGTCCCTTTAACAGGGAGGAGAGCAGTGTATTCCAGCTGCCATAGTCACCTCTAAAAAGATAATGCCTATCTGAGCAAAAGCAAACACCGGGAGGCTTAAAAACCCACGGTCCCCGTGCTCGTTCCTCAAGCAGGAGAAAATGTCTTTATGTAGAGAAAGTGCAGTGTAAATAGAAAGTAGGGCTCAATTTCCACAAGCTCAAGTCAAAGAATCTGCTGAGAAGGCCACATGACACACGGAATGAAATCCAGGTCCTTGATACCCGGAGGCAAGAAAGAGAATGGAAGATCCAAGAAAATCCGAGGGTTCCCGAATTTCTACAGTAAACAGTTCTGATCTGATTCACTTGCTATTTTGGAACATACATGAAGTTCATTAACTGGCATACACTGAAAAAAAAAAAAAAAAAAAGACGAAGAAGAAGGTGCTGGAGGACAAATCAGTAATTGCTCCTTTAGAGCAAACCAAAGTTGCTGAGAAAATCTCCTATAAAGGCTCTGTCAAAACAAGTCACTTAAGGATTAGTGAGAGCTAAATCCTCCGTCAGAGAGATTTTTCTCAACAGTCGTAAATGGGTTTTAGTATCGGAAAATCTTAGAAAATATACTTCTCCTGCCTGTACCCCCCCCTTGCCCCCCGCTCAGAACAGCTCTTTCAATAGCTAGGCATCTTGTGGGAACACAGTTTTTCCTTAGGCTCAGACTTTTTCTTGAAGAAATAAAATAAAGTAAACGTAATCATTCACAGCAGAGTCAGTGGCTGAAAATACACTGCTAAAGGCACCGCATGCACCTTTTGGGGGCTTGTCCATACGACGCATATGGTCAGGTATGGTCATGTTCTGTCTTAGTGATTTCCCTAATATGGCTGTTATAAGCTAGTACTCTTATTATAGCTTTTTGATTCTTTCCATTTTGGTCTTTTCCTTAAGATTTAACTGTTCAATTTGTTCATTCGATGAGGGTTTGAGCTTAAATAATTTCACCCTTAAAAATGTTTAGGAGATTAATTTTTTTAATTAGAAAAATGCAAATACAGATAATATCAAATATTCTCAGTGACAACCTTCTAAGAGCACACATTTTAATTCTATCACAAAAAGGCCATTTTATTTATTCTCTCGAAATTATCATCTGAACCTGTCATATTTCTGAGCAGTTTCTGATTTCTAGCATTAGATTTCAGAGGTACGTCTCTATTCATTAAGTTACTACATAAAAAAGACAGGCTCATTCCCTAAGCACTAAGAGAAGCTTTGGCATTTGATTCCCATGAAAGGGTGACCCAGCAAGGCCATTTTCATATATGCTTCCCAGATGGTCACATTCCATTTTTCTGCCTAGACCTTTTTCTCTCTTATCAGTGCTCAAAGCTAGCACATATTGGACATCATCAGTACTACCTGATGGAAAGCTAACACACTCACAAAATGTTTCACCTGTCAGTAAGGACTGACTTTGCCCTCTTGCACAAAGACTATGTTTCTAAGCTTTCTATTTCTTCTGATAGACCCCTTAAAACCATCCATTTTCCAGTCACATATAAGTCTCCTAATATCCTTACAGCAAGTCTTAGTTACAGCAAGTCTTAGTTACAGGCCTGGTAACTAAGCCTAGTATATCATATACTAGGCCATTTCTTAACATGTGTGACCCAAAATTCCAACCCCCAAGTATTTCTTTTCCCATGCTTCTTATGCCTAAAATTTTACCACCAAAAAATCCTTAAGACATTGGAATTCAAGAATACATTTTTAATATTAAATTATTCTGAGAGGCAACCCATTAAGTCTATTTAATTAGCAAAACTCTAGAGAATTTAGCAAGTCCTTTATTTTGGTTGCATCACCAAGAGAATTTAGGTTTGGAATTATACATACCTTATATGGAATCCTAGCACTGTCAATCATTCCCTAGTATTGTGAACTTGACCAAGTCACCTAACCTCTAAGAGGTTCAGCTTTATTATTTATAAAATGAGAATATAATTACCTATGAGGAGCAAATAAAGTAGAAGGGCCCATTGTGTTGGGTCTGCCACTTAGGTACAGCTTGATAATGCAAATTCCCTTTCTTATAGGCTGCTAGTCAGAGAGAGTGAGGTCAGGATAGATTACCTTGCTAAAGTCCCAGAGAGATAAGAGAATCACAGGATAGCTTTAAGGGTGGGTCCTCAGGTGGTGTGTGTGTGTGTGTGTATGTGTGTGTGTGTGTGTGTGTGCGCGCGCGCGCGCGTGTGTTCAATGAGTAGCAGGGAAAACTGCAGGTTGGAGGAAAGAGCCATAAAAGGAGAGAGAGCTGGGTGTGGTGGTACAAGTCTATAATCACAGTACTTCAGAGACTGAGACAGTAGAACCAGGATCGCAGGTTCAAGGCAGCCTCAGCAACTTAACAAGATCCTCATCAACTTAGTAGAGCCTTTTCAAATTAAAAAATAAAATAGGGCTGAGACTGTAGCTCAGAGATAGAATATCTCTGGATTCAATCCCTAATACAAATACATAAAAAGAGAGAGAGAAGAAGAAGAAGAAGAAGGAGGAGGAGGAGGAGGAGGAGGAGGAGGAGGAGGAGGAGGAGGAGGAGGAGAAGAGAAAGAGAAGAAGAAGAAGAAGAAAAAAAGAGAGAGAGAGAGAGACAGAGAACGAACACGCATGGGTACCAGAAGGGACTAGAAAGAGCAATCCTTTGCCTACCCACTCATCTGCTGAAAACAAGGTCTACCCACAGTTTTACAAGTTTCACTCCAGTTCTGCCCTAACTTGATTATATATCAGGGACTTGCACTCATTATCTCAAAAATGACATCTCAAGATCTTTGCCTGTGGGATTAATGAGTAATCAGGATGTACCACATAAATCTCCACTTCACTAAAGAACAAGTTAAACAGTTGCCTCAAATCCTCTCCTTGCAGAGAGAGGAGTATGAATTTTAGGTGAATATGTAAAGGAAAGTGTGAGCCAATTTTCTTGGTGACAGGTCTAGATATCAAGAGTAGTCTCTTTAGGGGTGACAATGAAAGTTTTCATGGGGCTGACTAGCCACCGCTCAGGGAAGAGCTCTTGTTTCTGTGTTCCACATACACTGGAGAGATGCACTGTGAATTTTATTTATGTGAAGTTCTTATGAAATTGCTCCTTCATGGAAAAGATGATTCTTATAGGAAAGGGATAAATCTGGAAAGTTTATGATGCTTACCCCTAGACAATGCTTACGCAGCGAAGGAGCTACATTCCTTCCAGGATCAGTCTACTCCATTAAGAGTTGACAACTGTAAGTCCACATCTTAATTCATCCACTTCAACTGAAGCTTCCTATAAAACACCAAAGCCATGAGACAGGACAAAGCAAAGCTGTGCCCGCACCAAGGAGAGGGAGACACAGTGAGAAGGAAAGAAAAGGCCAATACTACGCTAGCAAAAGGGCGGGATGTTTCTCTACATCCCTGTGTCCTTCTATCTTTCTCAAGGAGTAAAACAAAAAAAAAAAGAAGTGGGATCTGAAGTAGTAGCCAAGAAACTATAAGATTGGGAAAGAAAGCTATTCTTTAGCACCTACTATGTGCTAGGACTTTTATGTGTGACATCTCACAGACTATATGACAATGAAATAGAATATTTTCTCCACTTCACAGGCCAAAGCAGCAGAGGTTCAGCTCATTCAGCTGCATATTAATAAGTGATAGTGCTAAGATTCAAACTGAGTTCCTGTGACTCTGAAGGACCTGTGAGGTACAGTCAGGATGGTAGTTAGGCTTTGGGGCCTTCTGTTTACTAGAGGCACAAGCTCCAGGAACAGGAATAACCAGAACTGGTAATACTCTCTGTCATCCCAGAGTTGATATGGAGGCAGAGGAGAACTCTTCAGAAAATAAGGCAATACTTTCTGGTTTTGTTTTGAAATATCACATGGAGTTAGAAAGTGCTCTAAGAACAACTGTTCAAAATGACTATGCAGAGGTTCTATGCAATGTACAGATTTCAGGGAGCTGTATGAGGGTAAAGGCATTGGGGTTCTCAGGCTTACTGATTGATGAAAACATGGTAGATATTCCTTGAAGCTTCCAGAAGCATCTAGAAAGTTACTTTCCAAAAAGAATAACTGAGTTTCATGCCCTTGTAAGCTAGCACTGGGGTCAGGAGCGGTCCACACCCTACTTAGGGGAATAACAAGCAGCACTTCATCTCTAGGGCACTGAGACTTGCCCACAATGCAAAAGAAACTATGACGTAGTCAATATATAACCATGCTTCTCATGGGGCATTTTTCAGCCTCATCTTCTTCCACCTTTCTTTAAGTATCTCCTAGTTAAGATCTCGAAGAAGTAAATATGGATATATCATTTTCAGAAGCCCTTAGCATGGACAGCATAGAGCTCTGCACTCAGCTACCTGGGCACATCAAAAGCATATTATCATGCAATTACTCAAAGTATATGACCCAATATGGACATGGGAACTGTGCTGCTCTTATCTGATTGATGCATGACTGTGGATTGGAAATGACATGATTACTAATTTTCTGAGAGGAAAAAGGGGAATTCCAGTATAGTAACTGAGTGAAAAGTTAGTAATAAAAGGTAAGTAACCCAGACAGGGAGTTTCCTAAGCAAATATAACATGGCAGTTTTTAGCCACACTCCTTCCATGGTGCTCTCTTCCAGTTAGGTTGACAGAGATCTGATCCAACACTTGACCATCTACTGAAACCATCTCTTACCATCTTACCAGGTAGGGTTATCAGCAAAAAGCCTAAAAAAGTTTTTAGTGCAAATAGTAACCTTCTTTCCAAAACAACTCCCCATACTTCAAGCTAAACTAACGACTAAGTAAACCCAGATTAAATAGAGCTTTATCAAGATGGAGTTTGAGTAATCTCTGAATCAACAAAATCTGGGAAATGTGTGTACAGAATATCCATTATACAAATGTCACAACACAAAGTCAAACTGTTTTTTGAGATTCTGTTAAGGACTTTCTAATCCAGCCAATATAGGAGATTGGAGGAGGCTCAGCCATGCTAACTTCCACCCCTTATGCAAAGACCAGTAAAGCAGATTTTATGCAAAATTACTGTAGTTGTTGGTTATAGAGAACAAGATAGCCTTTTCTTATTAGTCTGAGTAGAAAGCTCTTTCTCTGAGTTGCTTTAATTGCTGGGCATTAAACTTGAACTTCGAATATCCTCAAAACCACAATACAGATGGCATTACTTGACACTTTTTTTTTCTTTCTTTTTTTTTTTTTTGCAGTACTGGGGATTGAGCTCAGGGGCATTCTACCTCCAAGCTATATCCCCAGCCCTATTTTTTTTATTTTGAAACAGGGTCTCACTTAGTTGCGGAGTGCCTCACTAGGTAGCTGAGGCTGGCCTCAAACCCGGATCCTTCGGTCTCAGCCTCCTAAATGCTGGGATTACAAGCATGCATCACCACACCTGGCTTACTTGACACTTTTTAAGTTTGTTGGGAATAAGCTACAAAGTCGAAGGGTTATTTACTGTTGGCCAAAGGGGATGTTGCAAAGTGAAATGATGTCCTCACATAACAAGGGAAAAATAAAGTATTAAAATGTTGGCTGGCATATAGAACCAAGTATATTCACAGAATGGTCAGCACAGGAAAATGTAACAGCAGCAGCCCCAGAGCACAGGAGTTCCTTGGCCTGTCACAGATAATCCTAGAATCTTCTAGATTTACATTGAAACACATGGACTGCTATTTCTACACTGCTGTCATAATCATCCTGTATGCCAGACTGAGTAAGATGGAGCTGGAGCAAATACTACCAGCCTGTCTACCATCATGAGATTTATAGCAAGCATCTTATTTCTAAACTGTCTTATAATCTATAAAAAGAAGACCATATGACCTTCCACATAGGTTATTGCATAGATACAAGATCACATGTAAAGCGTGTAGCCCTGGCATATATGACATACTTCCCTTCCATATACTATGTGCTTAATGTTTTTCCATCTTCCTTTCCTTAGATCAGAGAGAATCTTGTGTGTGTGTGTGTGTGTGTGTGTGTGTGTGTGTGTTTCTTTAGCATTGAAATTATACCTATATGTAGTAGACACACAATAAATATTTCTTGTCTTTTGTCCCATAATGAGCACTGATTATTTATCTACACTGCCTAGCTCAGAAATTTCCAAACATTTTAAATCTATGATGTCCTTAATGTCTTAGGAATTTTTATAGCATACCTAGGCTAAAAGAAATACTCAATCGTTCTGTTTAGTTATTAATTGGGCCCTAGTATTTATGTCCTGACAACTTAATGGTTTTTTTAAAAAATAATACATGCCAATTAGTTGCTAAATACTCACAAGTAGTCACTAATGAGATGCAGGTGCCTGTTAGGCACTACACAGCTTCTCAAATCTTGGTATCAGATTGGCTACCCCCATCCTCCCTTCCTCCTCCACAATAATTTTCACAAGGTACTGCTTGATATTGTAGCAATTGCCAAAAAAACTCACTTTACAGTGTTCTGACATCCTGGAAAGAATTTTGTGCACTCCAATAGTGAAACTGTGAACCACCTTAAGCAAGTAGTTCACATGGGTCTGACAGATGACAAGAACTGCTGAAGTTTCCTCCACTGTTTAAAATCTTTCCTGGCACCCTCGTGTGTTTACCGCAATTTATAGAGAACCCTCTCTTTAGAGAGCAGAGAGCTGATCGGCCACACTGAGCCAGATTCTTCCTCTCTGCCTCTGTATCCCAGGAGTATGGATTGGACAACATTACAAATAAATCTGAACAAGGACTTGTCTTAATGAGGTTTTAACTCACTTTCTATATCTATTTCATTTTTCAGTCTTTGATATTTCACTTTTTAAAAAAAATCTCCTAATAGTGTCATATGGTCACCAGATAATCTCTGCAGTGAACTTCTGGACTTATGTTCATTCTTTTTTTTTTTTTTTTCTTTGGTGCTAGGGATTGAACCCAGGGGAATTCTACCTCCATGCTGTACCCCCCCAGCCCTTTTTATTTTGAAACAGGGTCTCCCTAAGTTGGCTAGCCTTGAACCTGCCATCCTCTCCTGTCTCAATCTCCCAAGTATTGGGATTATAGGCATGTGCCACCACATAATTTTATGATTTTAAAAACAAACAAGAAAACATACAATAACCCAAAGTTTATCAGGTCTCATTAAGAGGGATTTGTGAGCTGTGCCTGAGCGCCCTGTTGTTTCTGTGGAGATAAAGGGATTCTCCTTTCACATGCCAGAATAGCTCTGCACATAAGAACTCCAGAGCTCCCCATTCTCAATTTAGATGCAGACCTGGAAAAGCAACAGGGCTTGCCCCATTTCTATTGAGACTCTATCCTGTGTTGTTTTATAGGCAATCTACAGAGCTGAAAGGTGGCTTAAACCTCATGTAAGAAGAGTGGTGAGGAGAGTAGGGAGAAGAAAATATGCTGGCTAATGCTTCTTACCATGGCTCTCTCTGAGGAAAGCCTCTATTTGTAGAGATTATCATTTCTGCATTCCAAATACTCCTATGACAGTTGAGTGAGGTTAGTGGGTTCAGCTTGAGCCCACCCCTGGCTAGAGGCTTTCCAACTCTTCCATAGCTGTCCACAGACTGTTCTGAATTAGGGGACACACTCTTTACTAAAAAGAAGATTTCCAAATTCACGGTTTTATTAGTTCCTTATTGAGGACTTCTTCCGACTCAAAAAATAAACATGAAAAAAAAAAAAAAGAGTGCAAACAGACCCAATTATACAATATGCATATGTGAGTACATCACTATGAATTTCTCTATTATGTATAATTATAATGCACCAATAAAAAAATTTAAAGTGTATCTTGGAGAGAAAGTAGGCTACTCTGAAGCATTTTATGCAGGGCATGAGTCTTCTTTCTGTGTCTGGGGACGCTAGCCTGACCTTCATGGCTGAGCCTGCTAGCTGAGAGGCGGCACACCACTGAAGTCAAGTCAACAGGTATTCATCAGGCACCAACCACAGGCCCCATGATTATATTAGTTGTTCTGGAGGGCTCCACGAAAAGACAAGGTAGACTTTGTCCTGAGGAGGAGACCACGTAGCCAGAAAGGGGAGACTAAGTCCACACAAAGCAAGCAAAACCAGACTCCAGACTCTTCCCATTGCAACTTTAGAGTAAATCTAGTAACAGTGCCTGTCTTCCCGGGAGTACCATTGGCAGAGCCCAGCAGGAACCATTGTTCTACTGATGGATGCGTTTATGGGCCCCACTGGCCAATTTGGCAAGAAGCTTTATATAGAATGTCTTCCGGAACCGTCCTGCCCCATGTGAACCAGTCAGTCTCAGAGTCCTAATTCTGTCCACTTTGTATCCTCAGTCTCTCTAGGCCCTGGGCACATGATATGGTACCAGTTTTCAAGACTCTGCTTTATTTTGAAATCCATCTGGCAAACCTATTATATTCCCTCAACGATTTCCCCAAATTGTGTGCATGCAAAGTGGCAAATTCTGAGATTCATAGCTCACAATGTACCATGCTATCCCAATGCAAATTTGCAGATGAGTGTGCAACTTATTTGGAATATACAGCAACACAATAGTTATTACAGGGTGATTACTTTCCCAGAGACCATGAATTTGGGATTATGCAAAACAGAAGAAGGTTGGTCCTTAAAAGTTCACATAAGAGGGATTTAAATGAGGTGGCAATGAATACAGTATCTCCTAACATGTTAAAATTTCCATGGTAAATGACTGTTATAAAATGCTTTGCTATTCCACTGATTTGATAAGCTTGTGGGGGTCTATTTTGCATTTATATCCAATTCTATTCTGCCATGACACCTTAATAGCTGGGCCTTGAGCAGGGCTCGGTCCGCTGGAGTCCTGCAAGGCAGATGATTCTAAAGGAGGGAACAACGCGTGGCATTTCCCACTTTGCATTATTATATTCTGGAAATTTGGGGAGCTTTGGGTTTTTGCTTTCACATTAATTATAAAGGAAAATTTCTTAGAAACACAAGATGGCTAGATAGATAATGATTCCTCAATACTAGCTGAAAAAGCAGTGCCTCAGAGATATTCATTAACCTTTTACAAACATCAGGAAATGGACTTTGCAAGCTTAGTTACCTGTCAGCACAGGTTAGAAACAATATAACAAACCAAAGAAACTCAGGACTACTATTTTATCTATGAGTAAAGAAAGCTTTAAGACAGAGAGTTTGCCCACTTCCCCCCTCTGGTCTCTCTGGAACTCTACCACACAATAACTAACTCTAGCTGCCCGAGAAAAAGATAAGAAACACTGCTTACAGGAGCTAGGCAAATAGGGAAGATTTAAACTAATGAGTAGACACTCTTCTTCATCGTTAACCTTTAACACTGCTTTTGTACTAAAAGAATTTTTATATATGTATTGTATTCTGTAACCTTTGCTGTTTTCTTAATCCCATCAAATACCATGGGAAATGGCTTTTCTAGTTAAAGATGTACCTACTCAACTTTTAGGAAAAACAAGTCTGTAAAAATTCCTGTTCTATATGCCTCATTGTAAAAGATAGTATAAGAAACAGCTACTATTTGGAATAAACAGATGTGCTTCAATACTGCATTGGGTGTGAGTGTATTCTCGAGACCTCATCTCATTCCACACCTAATGAGGGACCCCCAACCCTGCTGCCTCGAGGGCTGGCCCCCGACACTATTCAAAGTACTTTGTTTGCTTAGAGAAATGAAAGGTCAATAATAGCAATCCTTGGGTTACTATGATTTACCTATCATTCATATTGAGGGCTTACTAATTCTGGACCAATAACTTAGAGTTGGGAATAGCATTTGAGAATCTGCAGACCAGTTAGTAGGCACTGATGCCTTTGTAGCTTCAAATACGATATAATTATAGTAACATATTTGAAACAAGCCAATTACTCTATCATTTTCACATTTATCCTCCTCAAGATATATGTACATACACACATGAGATATCTAGCTCTATCTATCATCTATCTATTTATCTATCTATCTATCTATCTAATCTATCTCTATCCTGGGTTTTATGAAAAGCCTCTGCTTTACATGGTCTACCTTTGTGATATGGGAGTCCTTCTTAGGATAGAGCTGAGCATCAGACACACTGTGTATAGAATGAGATGAGAATATTTTCTTGAAATACTTTGCATGGGGGCTAAGAAGCCTTGCAGTTGAGGAGATAGACTTGAACTGCAGCAACATTGGGATTTGGACATGCACAGACAAGGAGGATGGCTTAAGGAGAGTACAGATGAAAGTCAGGAGACAAGGATGGGAAACAAGGGTCACGATGAGACAATCTGGCAAGGCTGATCAGACTCATGCTGCTCAGACAGGGAGATAAAACAGATTCCTTTGAGAATACCTTTGTGGTTGGTGACCCCATCCACACTATCTTCCAGAGGCTGGTATATATTGAAGAGAAAAGGGCTCTGTATATGAACTGAAAGAACTCTCTCTCTCACCAAATTCTAAAATGCTTTGGTATTCAAACTACTCTGTGTAAAGTAAAAGATCATGGAAACAGAAAGCTTTCTCCTCACTTCAACAGAGGCTGCTGCCTATCATGACAATGAAAGGTTGGAGAGGGATGACAGCCTGGGCTTTCTCATCACCCGTGAGTTGGAGAAGAAGTCCACGAGGGTCAGTCAAGAAAAAGAGGGGTGGTACGGTTTAGGGGGTCAAGGCCAATGTTGATGGCATTAGTACAGCTTAGAAGAACAAGCAGAATTCAGCAATGAGTGGAAGCCCAGATAAATTTCTAAACACACAGGAAATGAACTCAAACAGATGTTGGGGTTCAGATGGACTGGGTGAAGGTCTGTATACCCTGTACTAGCAGGTGTGTGTAGTGGTGAGGGGGGAGAGGGAAATATGGAGGCTCTGCTCTTAGTGAGACTCATTCATTCCTGTGGACTGGCTGCATAGGCCAACATCAGCCCCTCCTCTTCTTTTAACTGACATACTGCCTTAGCCCTGTTATAACCTCTGATCTTGTATCATGTCCCTGAGCAACTGGGAAACCAATGTCTGTTTTTGAAAGGTGGGGAGAGATGTAAATTCGCTGGTTCTCTCATGAGCAGCCTAGTCTCTAATTTGCATTGCTGTATGAATGCAAAGTATGATGATAAAAAATGCAATTCTTAAGACATGTCAAAGATAGCTCATTAGATCAACTTCTTTTCCCCTCCCTGTGTATGTGTTGTTTTATTTTTTAAACAGGGACCACTGTGCTTCCTTTCAAGTGACAAAAGTTGTGACAGCTGCTCTATAAGGTATTCAATGGTTAATTAAGACACGCGTGTCATTGCTGAGCTCTTTTGTGTTTCATAGAAAGCAGTTGCTAAACAGATGAAAGTAGGTCTGAGGCAAGGGGTAACATAACTATTATTTCGATTAATAAATAGCTTTAAAAGTGAAGGAAGTGATAAAGGCCTCCAGAGCGTCTTATCTGCCCCGGTTCTGTCAGGAAAATTAAAGAGTACTTGTGATTGCCATTGCTACTGTTTAAGAGATCCAAGCATGTTGGGTCACCTGTGCTGAGCAGGTTAGTCTGCCTGGTTCTTGGGGCACCCCCTAGTGACACATTTGTATACCCTGCCACATCCTTTTCCTTGCTCAGGATAGAAATGGAACCAAATTCACCTCGTGTTTGTCCACAGCAGCCTTCCTTCTACTCCCCCTCCCTTCCACCAAAGGAGTCCTAACATGTATTTTCAGACAAATATCAGGAAAGCATTTATAAATATTTCAGAGGCATTTCATAAATAAATAAGCAAATCTACAGAAAGACTTCTCTCTTTTAATGAGATCTTGGCCGTGGTATATGCCTTTTATTTGGGCATCATTAAAACCAGTTTGGAAGATTTTTATAATGGGCTCTCTTTTGGGGAGTTTCATCATATATGAACAAGGCTGCTATGCATCTCTGAAATGTGTAGCCTTGTCTCTGGCAGATTAGGTGAGTCTGGAGTGAGGGAATAGCTTTAACTCCATTTAAAGTAAATACTAATCAATAGCAACTGTACTGACAAAAAACCTTCTTGCTACCTAATTGCACCACAGCTACTCATAGACCCCAACAGAATTTTCCCTTGGATGCAACAAAATTAACTACCAAGGGCTGAGCTAGTGAATTATCACCATCTCTCTATTCAAATGTAATTAACACAACCCCCCAACTACCACATGTACCATTAAAGTACCATTTGTATGTGTAATTTTCAAACAGGGCCTGAAGGTCGCACCCACATTAATCTTTTCAACACCCACATCTGCACATGAAATCAAACTGGCAGGGAGGTGGTCCCAACCATTATAGGAAATCTCTCCCTCTCTGAAATCTTATTTGTAGTTTCACTTTTGCAGCTTAATGCTCTCTGTGGTCTCTTTGACCATGTCAGAAATAGCCAGACTGTACCAGAGGCAAACAAATTATTTAAGATATTTTAGGAAGCAAATCCTGTTCAGCTCTGGCGGATCAGCTGCTAGATAGGCAAGAATCTTACCAACAGTGTAGGAAGGATATTATGGCCACTTTGGTTAATAATAACTTTATTTTTATTGCATGTTAGAATTTTTAAAGACTTTTTAAATATACTTTTATTGGTGCATTTTATTCTCACATCATAACATAAATCATGTTGACTGTGACATAAATGCATACAGCACTTGGTAGACTTTTACCTACATTTTTCAAATCCATTGTTATTATTGGCAATTACGGTAATAGCAGCAGCCAGTCTTGAGCACATGGGTTAGAGCTTTAGATAGATAGTGTATCATTTAATTTTCACAACAGCTGTATAAGTTAGGAATTAACTTCCCTGTTATAAAACCAAGGAAACTGAAGCTCAGCAAGAGTAAGTGACTCCGAGTGCTCTGAGCAGCTGGTGGGAGGTGACACCAGAATTTGAACCCTTCTGACTCTGAAGTTCATTCTGATTTAGGAAGGAGGTGTTGTCATTATTACCAGCACCCTCATTGTCATCACCATGACCATAAAGATCAATACCATCTGTGTTTTACACAAAGTAGACAAGGTACAGAGAGGGAAGGCAACTTGCTCAGGGCTACGCAGCATGAAAGAGCTGGGAAGTGACTTAGAGCAAGAGTGAGGGAAAGGAAGTCTCGAGGGGACTAATAGATTCTCTGTCTTTGTAAGTGTACAGCAGCCATTCTGTCTCTCAAATGCAAGGATAAGTGGGAAGAACAATGGAGGAGGAACCAAGATCCGTGGGCTAAGCCAAGTGTGGTGTTATATACCTGCAATCCCAGTACTTTGGAGGCTGTGACAGGAGGATTGCAAATTTGAGGCCAGATTCAGCAATTTAGCAAGACCCTCAGCAACTTGGTGAGACTCTGTTTCAAAAAAAAAAAAAAAAAAAAAAAAGGGCTGTGGGTATAGATAGAGGTAAAATACCCCTGGGTTCAATCCCCAGTACCAAATACGTAAATACATACATACATACATACATACATACATACATACATACATACATATATACATACAATAAAAAAGACCCTTGGGCTATCAATCCATGCTGGACAATAGCTGGATGAACTTGACACAGTGGCATCCTTTCTCTGACCCAATGATCTCAACTATGTAGCAGTAAGATTAGAAGAACTCTTAATTCTCTTCAACATCTATCATTTTAGGCTTTTAAGTTACAAATCCCTTGAATGAGAAGAGTTCATGCGTGGAAATCTAACTTGCTATTCTTTTTTCAAAACTCAACTTGTAATGTTCCTGTTAGAACCCAGGTAACCATGTTGTCACAAAGCTATCTTTTGATAAAAGGAAGAGCACAGGACTGAGGTTGCCCATGTGGGGCATCCTGTCATGCACATTCGGCTACTCCAGCAGCCAAGAAACACGAGTGGCAGGTGCTGCACTCGTTACATTCCCTGTGTCATTTTGGCAGAGCCATCCACTTTGTGCAGAGGTCTCTGTGACTCCAGTTAGGACTCCAGCACTGCTCCTTCTGTATCAGACTGTGGTCAGACACCTTGTTGCTGCCTTACCAGTGAACACAGAGGGTCCCTAGCATGGGAATCCCTTGATTCCTTCTATTTAGAAATACCTGACTCAGGCCTTATGCCTGAGTGCTCCCAACTCCCAACCTCCCCCCAGAAACACATAGCCACATGTATTTGGGACTTGTGTGATTTCTTGTCATAGCTTTCCCTGGGCACAGGGTGCCTTCTGCAGTGAGCTTATAGCTGGACCATCTTGGTGAGGCCTGTCCCTGACTCAGGGCCACTACTGGCCCCCAGCCTTTAGAGTACACTCACTTTCATGTCTGAGCTGATCATGGTGTGTGGAATGGGTGAGTGAGTGGGGGAAGTCCCTTTGGTGTCCAGAGGTCTTGGCATCACATTCTTTCCATTTAAATATGTTTTCCCTTGATTCAGAAGGAACTAAGAGAAATGAAAAAAAGAAATACTAATCAAAATGTAATGCAAATATTTAAGGCATCTGTCTCTTAGAAAATGCCCTATTTCACCTCCCCCTCCTTGGTACTAATGTTTTAGAAATAGAAAGTACCTCTGGAGAGACAGGATAATACCAAATTTTAAAATCTGTAGAAAATGAGTACATGGGTAGGCGGCACTATTAGTGCTACTAAAAATAAGCTTTGGGAAGCTACAATAAATGGAAAAACCAGAAGAGTCGTCCCTTTTTAAAACTGTACTGAAAATCCTGTATGTTCAGTAGCCATTTTCTCTAGAGATTCCAACAATAATACTTTGGATTCAATAATCATTTCTACAGCGGTCCCTCTCCCATTTTATCCTCTCCCCTCACCACTGCCCCAGCAATGCAGGCTGAGTATTGAGCTTATTACCCATACACAGAGCATAGCTCTGCCAACTGAATATTGTGCCATATGCCAAGAACTGCGGCAATTATGCCCTGTTTGCTGCTTGGGGTACCAAAGATGGGGGATTATTTTATTTTATTTTTAGTGTGTGTGTGTGTGTGTGTGTGTGTGTGTCTACAAAGAGTTCTGAGGTTGCTATAGACAAACAACCCAGTGCTGGAGAGAAAGGCTGTGCCCTCAGACTCAGGGTTCTATTATCCATGTAGCCTGGTGAACCTACACCTGCCCAGTCTGTTTTCCTGCCGTGCATCAACCCCCTGACAATTATTACCTTGGGGAGGGAGAGGCTGAGGGGCCCTCCCACATTGCCTATCTCAAGGCAGGTTGAAAGATGTCCTAGGAAGCCACTCCAGTATTCGACACCTCTACTCAACTATAGAAATTATTGCAAATACCTTCTATGTGTGGCACCAGTGTGTGCGTGGAACAACAGACTCATCTCTTCCCAGCCCAAATATTCCCATGTGCAAGGACACTGGCCTTTAAGGTTCGATCTGTTCTGGCTTCCATTCCTGATGTCAAATTGGACATCTCCATCAGACTTGGCTACAGACTTCCAGCTGGGCTGTTCTAAGGATTCAGGGAATTTCTGAGACTTTAATAGAAAAAAAAAAAAAAAAAAAAAAAAACTGAGTATCATGCCAAACCTCAAACCCCAGGTGTTGGTACTTTGGGGTCTGGCTTCTTAGAACCCAGGTGGGTTAGCAGGAAAAATCAAAGTTAGCAGTCAACCCAGCACTAAAAGATATTCCTGCCTTTCCATTTTCTCTCAAACATAGCCTTTATTGAAATATTTAACCTCTGTGCACATAAATACATAAAAACAGATATGCTCTGAGAAAATCTATAGAAAGTAGAGTCATGGAATATTTATAAAAGAGGCATATTTTTAAAAAACTGTCAGTCCACTTCCCTCATTTTATAGACAAGGGAATGGAGGAACAGAAGGTGGAAGTTTCTGAACAGAGTCCCCACTCAACCCTTGTCAGGTTTGGGGACATAACGTTAGCTTCTGGCTCCTAATTCAGAGTTCTCGCCACACATGGGGCCCCGTTGTTTCTTGTTGGATTTGTGGAGACTCTGGCAAGAGAGTGGCCTTGCATGGGGCAGGAACAAAAGGCCAAAGTTTAGAATACTGCCCGTCTTTTAATAAAGTGATCTGGAATGTTCTATGATATTTTTTAAAATTTCATTTTGGGCAATTTTGCCATTTTAAAGCAGCAAACTCTTCACCATGGAGGTGATGCAGAAATGTACCAATCAAGTAAGCCCAAAAGCCCTCTACTTCTTGTGGAAAAATCTATACGTGCCCTTCAGCCTCATAATTGAGTTGCAAAGGGGAAAAAATAAAACTGTTTCCTAGCTGTGTGGAGACATTCCACCCAACATGCCAATAAAGAACGAGTGGTATTTCTATCCATATGACGTCCAGGTTCAGAGTCAGATCCATGAAGCTAAACAAGGGCTAGGTTATTACCAACAAACGATTACACTCCGGGCTGTATTGAACAGAGTGAGATATTTGAACTCTTGAGACTAATTGGAAGAGTTCTAAAATGTCAATGTTGATGTTCCCTGTCTGGATTCCCTGAACCACAGTGGAAACTAACCCTGAATCTTAAAAATGCTGGCCTTCAGAAAGCCCTGTGTCTTTATGAGGAGATGTAAATATTACTCCCAGGCACATCACTTAGTAGTGCCTTGCTGTACTATCAGGTAGGTAGGTTAATAACCATCTATAATATCATTTTCAGAAAAATATTAGGAAAATTGAGCAGATAGTAATATTTTCCATTGGTAGCACCTGTAATTTGTAAAATAGACCTATCCTCAATCTCAGTTATTCTCCCCAATAACCATAAACAGGTGAATACTATTTACATCAAAACAATCATGTGAAGTTGGGGGTCATATTCCTATTTTAGAGATGAGAAGGTTGAGACTCAGAGGATTTAGGTGGCTCATCTAGGTTCCCCCAGCTAGCAAGCAACAGAGAAGGGACAAACCTAGATTGGCTAGTTTCATACCTAGCTTCTCTCCATAGAACTACATTGCTTCTGTCTTGGAAGATGCAAAATGCTCTTAAAGGTTACAAGAGTGACACTGTGATAACTCATTATATTCATCTCCATGCTGTCAGCCATGTCAATATTTAGGAGTGCATATTCCATTCCTTGGATCTCAACCATCTTCATGAGTCTCCAGCTGTTTTGACGACTATAGCAAGCTCCTCTCTGGCAGAGGATCCTGGCCTGTCTGATTCACTGATGGGTGGATGAAATGGCAGAGCAGCCCTGCAGCACACCCTCTGCTCCCAAGGCCATTTACTAGCCATGCCTGAGAACATCAGACCAACCCAATCTTTCATCACATTCGGCCAGTTGATTTTATTGGCAGATGATTGTTGCTTTCCTGTTGTGATTTCTAGGTTCTTAGGGGAAACCCCTTTTCTTCAATTCCATTCTAGTCTCTCCCTTAAGGTTTTAAATTCCTTGAATGGGGATCTAGAATTATTTCTACAATGAAAAAAAATTTAAAGTGTGAACATATTAAAGAATGGATTCAGGGCAATGGACTCATTCACTATGAATACGTAAAGTACTGAACAATATTTTTAGGAAGCAAAAGGGGCGAAAAGAGAAGAGGAGGGTGTCAGGCAACTTACTGGGGGAAGGTCAGAGAGGTGAGGAAGGGGCAGAAGAAGCATACTAGGAACCCTGAAGACAGTCTATTATTTTGCTTCAGGCTATGTCTGTTAAACCTTCTAGGCTCCAGAGAAATGATCTGAAGGTCCATTAACATGTTTGATTTAAAAATTTTTAGTGAGGCTTTATTGAGGCATAATTTACATACCACAAAATCCACACATTATAAGTGTATGATTAAATGATCTGTAGTAAATTTATAGAGTGCTGCAATCATTACCACAATTTAGTCTGATATACAAGTTCAATTTGAAGAAATAATACTCTGAAGAGGTAATATTGCTTGTCCACCACAACATTCTCTAGTATTTATTCGTATTTATATTGCCTGCGTTCAGCTCCACCATAACACTGGATAAGAGCAGTTACATTTTGCAGGATCACCTCCTTACCTTGGCTTCTGAGCAATTGTGTGCTGGCCTTTGGAGGGAGCTCTGAGCCCACCCATCCAGCAGTACTCAGACTCAAGGCTGGCCCTGGCTATTGGCATGGACATCCATTGCTACTTCTACAGTCTCTGTGCCCACTATTTGGAAAGTTATAGGGATCTCCTGGTCACACCTCCAGTTTCCAGAAGCAGTAGAACAAGTATATGACGTCCCCTCTCCCCCAGTTCCTATATCCACCTCTCCTTGGAAACCTGAAAGGAAATTGCCCAACATCTGAGCATTCCATTCTGATTGCCAAGTCTGCTTATTGTTGTTGTGCTTCTTAGAGACTGTCAGCACAACTTGCCCCCCTGGCTGCCATGGGACTGGCCGTACTGGCCTTTATTTCAGGGTGCCAAATGTCCTACCTCATTCTAGATTTCACCTGGAGTCAAGTGGAGAACAGAAAGGTGGCCCAATTTTAAGGTAAATGCTAGAACAAAGACACTACTGTGCTTTGCTGATATTTCTTATTAGCAGACATGACTGAAAGCAGATTTTTAGTTGAGTTTAGAACCTGCTTAAACACTCTGGATTTACTATCAAAGGTCAAAGTAACAGCTATAGAGTTAGAATTTATTAGAAAAGTTCTGAATAAAAGTTACCTGTGCCTTTGCATAATTCCATACTTAAAATCTTGTTTTTTTTCCTGATACTGGGATTGAACCCAGGGGCATTCTACCTCTGAGCTAAACCCCAGCCCTTTTTATTTTTTATTTTGAAACAGCATCTCAAAAAGTTCCTGAGACTGGACTCAAACATGTCCTCTTTTCTCAGCCTCCCAAATACTAGGATTACAGGCATGTGCCACCACATCTAGCTTTGAAATCTTGTGGCAATTAGTTTTCCCCTTCCATCTTTCCATCAGAGTTCCATGAACCCAAAGAACAGATCTCTCCTTCTTCCATGTCACTTGTTCCCATGGAATGTAGGCTGGTGGATTAGGTGATTCCGTTACCCTTCCATGCTATGAGTCTTGTAAGTAAGAGAACATGTCTGCTCATCTTTGTAACCTTATTGTCCAACACCACGTTTGGCACATAAAAGATACCCAGGAGACAATCTGTACTCACCTCCCTGGGAAAGGACTATGATAACAAAGAGGGGCTCACATTCAGACATTCAGAGCCTACAGTTCCTTCTTCAGCTGTGATGAGAACTTACTTGACCAGGGAACAATCTGTGATAATTTGTTGAAATAAGAAATTGTTCTGGACTCAAGAGGTACCAAATGTAAACTGTTATGTGAGATTGCAAGAGAAAGGGTGGGAGGCTTAAGGGGAAGGGGCTCTCCCAAAGTCCTCGTCCCCTAAAAAGGCTAGCAAGATGCAAGCTTCTAGCTAAGGAAGCAGGATTACTAACTCTATAGCTATGCTTCAAGGGGATAACCTGGCCACTCCTCCCTACAGAAATCCATAGTCAGATCCATATCCATGACAAGAAACACAAAGATGTGCCTTCGGTTTGTGGTTTATGGAATTGCCTTTGCAGTTTGGGTTTCATGTATCATGTCCACATTGTATCCCCATCTCCACTATTTATCACCAGACAGAAAAGACTCAGTGGGTATCTGTGATGTGAATTAATATTTCAGTCTGGTTGGCTTCTTCCCCATAAAGTGTGTATTGTTTTCTCTAAAAACAAAAAGGTCCTGGAATGTGTTTTCCATTGGACATTTCATCTGACTAGGAAGTAATCCATGAACATGATTAATAATGGATAAGAAATCCATGGGAGCTGAGACCTGGAAGTTCCATCATTCAGGAAATAAAAGCAGCAAAGATGCAAATTCTCAGGCATCTTAGAATGATATTCACTTTCTGAGTGACCTGAGAAATCTCCAAGGACTCTCAGAGTTGGAGAGCCACCCAGGAAGAAGCTGAGTGAAGAAGAGGGAAGGGAACTGGTATGTTTTGTGCATTTACTGAGTCAGGTATCAGAGCAAATGTATCTATCTCTTGCTTTAGTTTTCACAGCAAATCCTATTAGATTGTTATGGCAATTGTGACTTTACAAATGAGGAGGGAGGATTAGAGAGACTATCTTTCATACCCAAAGTGGCCCAAGTAGGAAGTGGCTATGGTAGAATTTGAATACAGATCCATCTGACTCTAGATAAGAAGCTCTCTCCAGCCCACCATGTATCTGTTACTTACTGTTCCTCTGAGATCTGAGTCCCAGGAGGGCAGACACTTCTGTTGCCTGTTCTGCTCCGTGTAGTCCAGAAGAAGCACCAATATGTTTCTGAGCTGCATTGTGGATTACAAGCAATGAGGCCTTTTTAGCAATGAGTGGTCTGACTGCAGCTCAGCTGCTTCTGAGAACACCTCCACGATCTAGGCCCAGGCACCATGGATCTCACGGGTGGTGATGGGATGGGATGGGAGGGAGGGGGGCGGTGTCAGGCTGCAGTGCAGAGATGTCATCCTGCTATTTTACAAATACATGCAACTCAGTATGAGAAGTGATAATCTAGGGCCTTCCAGTGCTGGCAGCATTCAAAATCTCCTCCAGAGTTGGCCTGGCACAAAAACTCACAGCCTCCCTGGTTTTTTGCTAAGCCTTCCTTTATTCAATGTTCTCAAGGTTATTGTCAGAAGGCCCAGGTTCTGACTCCTATGTTACATCCTGGGGAAGAGAGTTTCACTGTGGAGGGAGGGAGGTTCTCAGAGACCATGCCTCCCTGGACCTCAGCTTCTAATTGGTAAAATAGAAAGATTTAACTGATCATTCCTAAGCACATTTGAACTTTCTATTTTGGTCAAATAATCTGTTTCTGCCCTGTTCATACAGAAACCACTGGCTACATATGCTTACTGAGTACTTGAAATGAGGTCAGTGTGACTGAAGGACTCTACTTGTAATTTTATATAATTTTAATTAATGGGGGTTTAAATTTAAAGAGCCACATATGTTTGGTGACTTCTACTTTGGACAGAAAGGTAAGGAATCTTTAGTCTAAGAAATGGAGAAAGAGGTGGCATAGGCTGGCTTCCTGTTCACACATATGTGAGTTCAAATCCTTTCTGTTACTGGCTCTGGGGCCAAGCTCAAGAGAGTTAACCTTGAATCTCAGTTTCTTCTTTTATAACGTGGAGATAATAGTCTACCCAAATGTGCTGTGAAAATTCAATGAAAAGAAGCACTTAGAGCACTGTTTATCATATGGTGAAGGAGCGACATAAGAAGACTATTAAAATTGACTCTTGTGCAGGGTGAGAAAGTGGGGTTTATTTCCATTTTCCTGCATATGGTTAACCAGTTTTGCCAACACCATTTGTTGAAGAGGCTATCTTTTTTCCAGTGTATGCTTTTGGCTCCTTTGTCAAAAATCAATTGACTGTAAGTGTGTGGGTTGTTTTTTAATCTTCTATTTTGTCTGTTTTTGTGCCAATACTATGCTGTTTTTATTACTGTGGCTTTTTAGTATAGTTTGAAGGCAGGTATTGTGATGCCTCCTGCATGGTTCTTAATGCTATTCTTAGGCTTTTTGTTGGACCAAATGAATTTAAGGACTGATTTTTCTATGTCTGTGAGGAGTAACCTTGGCCAATAAATGTATGCGGAAATGTTCAACATCATTAGCAATTAGAGAGATGCAAATCAAAACTACCTTGAGATTTTACCTAACCCCAATTAGAACGGCAATCATCAAAAACATAAACAACAACCAATGCTGGTGAGGGTGTGGAGAAGTGGGAACCCTAATACATTGTTGGTGAGATTGCAGATTAGTGCAACCACTTTGGAAAACAGTATGCAGGATCCTCAGATGAATGGGAATGAACCTACCATAGATCCAGAAATACCACTTCTGGGTATCTACCCAAAAGAATGGAAACCAAACTATCAGACCAATGCATGTGTATCTATGTTTATAGCCGCACGATTCACAATTGCCAAACTATGGAACCAGTCAAGATGTCCATCGACAGATGAATGGATTACAAAACTATGGGATATGTACACAATGGAATTTTACTCAGCCATAAAGAAGAACAAAATCATGTTATTTGCAGGGAAATGGATGAAACTGGAAAACATTATGTTAAGTGAGATTAGTCAGTCACAAAAAGTAAAAAATCATCTGCTCGCCCTAATATGTGGAAGCTAGGGAGAAAGTGGGACATAAGAGGGACTCTAGATGAAGAAGGAGAAACCTTAGATGAGCAAAGAAGGTGACTTAACTGAAGGTGGTGGTGGTGGGGGAACACCCAATGCACATGATGTACTTTCACAAACATATCAAAGTCAATCACTCAACTGAACTTGAAAAGGAGGGAGGGCGAGAGAGTGGGGCGGGAATTAAGGAAGGGTTAAATGAGAAATGTGTGTACGTATGCCTCTACCAGCCTGTACCTAAGAAAGATGTATGATTACAATGCCCTAATAAAAAACAAACAAACAAACAAAAAATTGTAAAATAAAATAAAAAAAAGAAGACTATTATATAAGGTCCATGAAATAGTGTTGGACTAAGGGAGTTTCTTTCTCTGATGAGCCTATTATTTCATTCATCAACTTGTTGAGTCTAAAACTGACTGGAAGGAAAGAGAGTTTTACAGTTTACCAGGCGGGGCTCTAGAGTGGGAGGCTAGGAAGAGCGATAGAGGAAAAGTCAGCGTTGCCTATTTTACATTTTTCCCAAGGTTGTCCTGTAGGTGTCTTTGACTGATGGGGCCACATTACACAAGATCTAGTTAGATATGAAAATTCCTTCAGATGTATCTGCATTGTGTAATCCTCCCAGCTCATGAAGGAGCAGACCTGCCTGACCAAAGAGTATACAAGAGGCATGGTCACTGAGACTCACAGATTTCCAGAAACCAGGGAAGGGTCCATGATGTTCTATGACAAATGTGCCTGAAATATCAGCATGGCACTTTCTATTCCATTGAGCTGGTATTTTTGAGCTAGAATAATTCAACAGAGATCTGCCCACTGAACTAAGAGAGAAAGCCATTGACTAGGACGTCAGTCTCCAACTCCCTTTGCCCCCCAGTAGGCCAACTCTGAGTAATTAACATCAGCTCCATCTTAATAAATAGCTTCCTCCCCATCCAAACCCATGCACATCATTAGATTCACCCGGAGAATTTTTGACAATCCCAATGCCCAGGCTGCATATCACATACAATTAAATCAGAATGGTGAGGGTGGCAGACACCCAGGCAGTATTTTTTAAAGCCCTCCAAGGTGATTCTGATGTGTAGCTAAGTTTAGAACCAAGTGCTCTGAGGACAGCTCTGAGTAGAAACTCAGGCGTTCACTGCATGGTGAGCCTGATCTGCATCCTACACTCGAGGCCTAATCAGATCTTGCTGATGTTTCGCTTAGCACACCTTGCTTATTGCCTCTAGAATATTTCTTAACCAACACCCTCTTTAATAAAATCTAATTTGGGCCAGTCCTACATTGTTAGTGTTGACAGGAAAATTCCCCATTGATTTGGTGACAGGAGGGAGGTGGTGCTTTAAAATCAAGCCTTGAAGAACCAGGAGCCCAAAATCCCTCCACAGAGGAGCTGCCTGGACAACTTCTGCATACTGCCACCTGGTGGGGTCTAGTCCCAACTTCATCCCTAGTCCTCATCCTTGGGCTCCAGTCCCCTCCCCCAAATGGATGTAATTTAGGAAAATGTCATGCATTTTCAATCCAATTTACTGGTGCTTTCCACATTGATCAGACTTCCTTCTCCTTTTTCCTCCCATCTGGTTAATATAATTATTGCTTTCAGATGGCAAAGACATTTTATGTAATAGCTTTGTTTGTTGCTATGGTTACAAGTTTAGTAGCACTTCGGAATATAAATCTATCATCTCAGAAAGGAGCTTTGTATCTGTCAAGGTGCAGTCCTTGTGCTCATCAAAAGGCAAGGTAAGAAGCAGTGGTAGTTTTCGGTTGTAAAGAAAGTGCCCTTTCTTGACCTAATTGCAGTGGACGTTTCTCAGAACACTGGATGCTGTCTGGCTCTCTCCCCCTGGAATTTTCCTGCCCAAGGGAAGGCTGACGAGAAGCTCTATCTTGGAGAAAGTAGGAAAAGATGTGGTGGCTGGGCAGGAGCCCTCAAGTTGCATAACTGGAGTTTTTACTAGTCAGTTGACTCTCAGCTGATTTATTTGCCAGTTAAAGGCAAGGACTGAGAACATAATCTTAGAGGAGTTAAGTTCTTTGGGCGTAATCCCTTCCTCTCACGCAGCTGAAGCATCACCCCTTATTTCTTGATGGAAATGGAGTTATAATCTCCCTTTGAAAAATGGCAAAAGTTCAGAACTGGATTCAATCCGCCACCCTCGAGTGACAAAGCATGACAGTGTCTTTGCTTTGACAGCGTTTCACACCCACTGAATCAGACCCAGCCCTTGGAGTGAGGAAGTTGTATGCCCATGGAGTTGGGCTTTCTTCCCAATCTCAGCTCACCTTGGAGAGTTTATGGTGTGCTTTCATGCATGTAACTTCTTCTCACCCTATGACAAGCCCAGAAAGTATGCGCCCTTGACACCTGGCATTGCTCCCACTTTACAGAGGAGGAAATCGAAGCTCAGAGAGACTCTGCAGCATCCCAAAGTTGCACAAGTCGTGTGTGGGACTCATAATCTTTGGACTCCTGAGTTCTGTTTTCACTTCAGGGAGCCCCAGCTCCTAATTTAACAAAGCCTCCCTTTCCAGATTTAAATAAGAAAGAGAAAAGGAAGAACAGGTCCTATGAATACCTTCATCAAGGTTTCAATGAAACCAAAAAGAACTAATTTCAACCACCTTCTGCCCTCTTGAAGAGAAAAGTTCTTGGTTTGGTCTCCAATTGGTGAATTTCCAGTGGCTACTAATTAACTAGCTATGTCATTCAAATTCATCATTACAGAGCAGGTACCTATCTATTTACATTGCTCACATGGCAGGATAATTTACAGTTATGTAATTTCATGATAATTATGATCGGAACTGCCATGTGGAAACTCTGCACTTTGGAACTGTGTGATTACCAAGAACTGGTTACCTTGGAATTACTCACTAATGACATAATTAGTTGTGGCCTTTTAAGAAAAAGTTATGTAAGGGACTTTCTTTTGTATTCCCAATTGATAGAAAAGCAGGAAACGGAGAGATCAGGAATTTTCCCCCCTTCTGGCAGGTAAAGATGCAGTTGTGCAGTTTGGTCCTGTGTCTGGGCAGGGCTGGGTGCCCTGGTGACAGGGAGATGGATAAAGGATTTGTGAGCTTCAGCAAAGGGGCAAGACCTGAGGCGCACAAGACTGGTCTCCATGTCTGCTGAAGCCACGCACAACCAAGAATTACTAACTTTTTGAGCAGAGAGTGTGGAAGCTCAGAGAGCCTGTTCTTGGGCTAAGGGGGCACAGAAGTCAGGAGACTATGGAACTCCCTGGTCCTCTGCTGTGTGAGGACCAGGAGAATGTAAGTTGCAAAAAGGAGGCCAGAAGCAGGGGAATGGGTGGATTCCATACACTGGGGATGCTATGAAAAGACATACAGTTCATATTATATACACTGGGCATTTGCCACTCTGGAGAAACTGGTCCCAAGGCTGGTTTTCTTGGCAGCAGCATCCAGCTTGGCCCTTCCTCCTCATCCTGTTGGGTGGACAGGCCTCCTCTGAGGTTGCTTGTACTGTCTTTTCTCACTGGACATCACCAGGCCTATCCACCCAGAACTGCAAACAGCCCCTCACTTAACAGAGGAGAAACCAAGGGCCCAGAAGGGGTGACTGTGTGGTCCAAAGTCACACAGCAGCAAAATGGTGGAGTCAGGTCTGGCTCCCACATAAGCGACCTCCAGTGACTTTCCACAATGCAACTCCTTCACAGGGGAGGAGCTTGTGTCACGGCAAAATTGAGACGAGGCTCATATAAATCTCAGCTGTATGGATGTGTCTCTGTGCACCCACTATAAAAGCCACTCTGGATATATAGACACATTTAAAAAAATTTAAATGTTTTACCCTATTTATACCACTATACAAACACTCCCATATCAAAGTCTTCTCAGAGGTCCAGAACAGCATCTCAGTTGTCCTGATCTGCAAGGTCCACTCTGATCCCCTTTCCTCTGGCTGTGAGGTGCTCTCGATTTCTTCAGCCTCAAGTTTTTACTGTAGCTTTCTTTTCCTCTCTTTCCCTTGGCAATTGCTTTTATTTTTTATTTTTTCCCCTGGTACTGAAGATTGAATCCCGGAGCATTCTACCTCTGACCTATACCTCCAGCCATATTTTATGTCTTATTTTGAAACAGGAGCTCACTAAGTTACTGAGGCTGGCCTTGAACCTGTGATCTTCCTGTCTCTACCTCTCAAGTACTAGGATCACAGGTGTGCGTCACCACACGGGGCTTAATTTTGTTCTTCTGTACCTGTGCTTTCAGTGTAAAATTTCTGGATGAAGGTGGGGATACCAACCAATTATAAATGAAACATAAACGAATACTAGTTTTGACCTCTGAGATTCAGTCATGCAGGAAATAAAATCTTAAAGAATTCATGGAAGAGTGCCAACATGAACTTTATTGACTTTTTTTTTCTTTTGCTGATGGTGTAGGTAAGATTATTCATGTTTCTATCTGTAATATGATTTTTGGTATTCTGGAATGACATGCTATTGTCAAAGCCCCAGATACAGGACACTTTAAAGTTGTGCTTTTCTTGCATTATGCTTATTTTAAAGAGATTCATGAACCCCTTAAAGGACTGAACCAAGCCTTGGTGTTTACTTACCCCGGGTCAGTGTATACGGGCCCAAAGCCCAATCTTGATTTTATCTTACATCCAATGACCCTATGTCATTCCTCAGTCTTATGATACTGATAACACAAAGTAGTTAATTTCTTAATCATTTAGCCCTAAATGGGTTATATAACAGAGAGAAGAAAACCCAAGCTCCTGGCTAACATATGCCTACCCTGTGTCCCTACAATTCCTTTCTTAAAAATGCATCTTTCAGAAATCTATACTTACGTCCACTCACTCAAGGACATGTATAAGAATGTTCATAGACCCATCACTCCTAATAACCTTTCAGTAGAGCATTCTCAATTTCATTAAGATGGAATGGATAATTTGCAGCATATTTTTAGAATGGGAAACTATACAGCAAGGAAAGACCAGCTAGAGGCTTCACTGTGGATGGATTTCACACACATACAATGTGAAGCAAAGGAAGTCACACATAAAAGAGTATGCACCACATGATTCCATTTACATAAAGTTCAAAATGTGTGCACAAGTCATCTCTGGTGGCAGAAGTCAGGAAGTGGGTAGCACTGAGTATGGTAGTTGCTGCCAAGCTCATGAGGGGGCTTTGTGCTGGGGCTATTCCATTTCTTGTTGGTGAAGGTTATTTAACAGGCTCACATAAAAGTTCACTGAGCTGCACCATATGATTTATGCACATTCCAGTGCATTTTGTTATACTTCAAAAAAATATTTAAAAAAGAGAGTTCAATTCCCATCTCTGCCACTTACAGTAGGACTTTTGGAATTTGCTTTACATTTATAGTATATCTTCCTCATGTGAGAGATCAGTACAGTATAACCTACCAACAGGGATGTTGTGAGGATCTAATAAAATGTTTCATATAAAAAAAATCCAGCCCCATAAAGGAGGTTGGACACATAATGAATGCTCAACATGTGTGTGTGTGTGTGTGTGTGTGTAAATGTCCTAGTGAAGCCCATTAATTTGTATAACTAACACATATTAATAATTATAATAATAAAAAGAAAAAAGAAACAAAGGCATATAATATCAAAGGGATTAATGCTAGATAAATAAAAGTATTTAAATAACCCTCAAAACAAAATCCAGCCCTGAGCCCAATGCCTAGTAGACGCTCAATTTATAGCCATTTTCTATTTTAAAAAACTCAAGCATGTAATGAGAAGTATATTAAATCTGCACAAAGCTAAAGAGAATTGTAAAACAAAAACCCCTGGACCTATCACTATCTTTAATAGTTGTAAAGCTATGATCAGTTTTGTTTGAATAATACCTGCCTTCCTAGTTATTAAAACAAATGCATAAAGATATATAATTTTATCTATATATATATATATATCAGTTTGCATCTCTAAGAAATGATTTTGTACGAAAACAATATCACAATGCTAGGAGCTATGGGGAAGGATGAAGAAGTGGGGCACAGAGGACTTTGGGGCAGTGAAACTACCTGTATAATACGACGGTAAACACATATCAGTATAAAGTTGTTCAAACCCATAAAACACACATCAAAAGTGAGCCCTAAAGTAAACTGTGAACTTTGGGTGACAATGATATGTCAATGTAGATTCACTGATTATAACAAATGGACCACCCTGGTGGCAGATGTTGATCTGAGGGAAAGTGGGGGGTGGGAAGGCAGATGGGAATCTCTGTACCTTCTGCTCAATTTTGCTGTGAACCTAAAACTGCTCTAGAAAAAAAATCTATTAAAAAACATAATCACAGCCGGGCGTGGTGGCACACGCTTGTAATCCCAGCATTCGAGAGGCTGAGACCGGAGGATCCGGGTTCGAGGCCAGCCTCAGCTACCTAGTGAGCTAGTGAGGCACTCCGCAACTTAGTGAGACTCGGTTTCAAAATAAAGAATAAAAAAAAAAAATAGGGCTGGGGGTATAGCTCGGAGGTAGAATGCCCCTGAGTTCAATCCCCAGTACCACCACCAAAAAAAAAAAAAAACCATAATCACACCATCATCATTAAATACCACCACTACTACTGTTGGTCAAGTTTCTTTGATCAACTCAAAGATGTCTTTTTACATCAGGTTTTCACTCTTTATTTGTTCAGTCTCTTAACAAATCAGCAGGGCAACAGACAGGAAGGCTGACTATGACATCTGGCCCCAGCCACAAAATGCCGTGTGGAGATGGAAAGACTCCTGAAAACACTCAGGTTTCCATTGATAACATTCTTCTCCTTCTTTAGCGCCATGACTGGCTGCTGTCACCATCAAAACTAGATTTAGTGCAATAAAGCTAAACCCTTTAACATAAGCATATGCATATAAATGGGAGAGCAGCTAGAACTTTCACAGGGTGCATGGAAGAAATTTTGCAAAGGGCATTTCCAGGAAGACAAAGTATGGTGCCTGGTCTCAACTGTTTAAGTGAAATAGGTGTTCCAAGGTCTTCCAATAAACACAGTGCCCAGATGAGGGTTTGAGCTTAGCAGACAGGATCCATGCTGTGCACTATAACTTCCCCTCTGCTCTTAGCACTGTTCAAAACAACTGTCTTTTTCATCTTGCACATTGGACATCATCGCCTGAAGTCTGAGCAAAGGCAGGATTTTGCCTCGTATGTCCTGGGCTGTGTGCAGCCAAGAGATCTTCCTTTGGAGGAGGCACCTGACTGCATTTTACCCAATGACCAGCTATTGTCATCTCCCCCACCCAAGGCATAGTCCCCTGAGGAAAAGGCTTTCAGTGCACCACCTGTGGACCCTGAAACACAGCTGTGTGGGGCAGTCAGTGAATTAGAGTGAACAGCACTGGGACAGAGGCCATGCTCAGCCCTGCCTCATCCTGGCCCCTAATGCTAGGGTTGACCCGAGGCAAGGCACTGACTCCCCTGGGCTCCTGGTGATTTCTGGGGTCTCTCCCAACTCTTAAACTCTTGTTTTCCTTAAGGAAAAGAGCCTACAATTCCAGAATACATTTATTTTACTTATTACTCTACTATGTTGATCCATCTACTATTTTGAACCTATAGACTTAAGTGCTAAGTGAAATACTAATAATGCCTTTTAGACACTCCACAGCAATGGAACTTTGTTCTGCCAGTTGCCCTATACCTCTGGTGTCACAGAGGCAACACCTCATCCAGAACAAAGCCTCCTAACTAACTCTAACTATCATGACACGTGCTAGACGCGGTTCAACTAGGCTGGAGTGCACCGGGGCTCAGAAGGCTTCTCTTTGTCCCCTAGTCTGTGCCTGACCCTCTGTAAGCACAGTTACAATGCCTGACTGTTAGCACACGCAGCCACAGCTCACTGGGTCCTGAGAGGTGAGCAAGGTAGGGCTAACCCGCTGGAATCTCACCAAGTGCATGGCACTCATCCTGTTGTTGTTTGTGGTTCTGGGGATTTGAACCCAAGGACATTCTACTTCCCACCTATACCCACAGCCCTTTATGTTTTGCTTTGAAACAGGGTCTCACTAGAGTGCTGAGAGTCTTGCTAAGCTGCTGAGGCTGCCGTAGAACTTATGATCCTCCTGTCTCAGCCTCCCAAGTACTGGGATTACAGGCATGGTGCACCACACCTGGCTGTGACACTCACCTTGGCACTTGCTCCCCTGTCTTTGACAACTATCCCATACCCTGGTGTGGTGTCTAGTTACAGGAAAGGACCCAGATTGGGCTCTGAGCATGTTGACAACTCAGCTCCTGAGGGATTAGCTGATGACCTTTCTGAGGCTTAAGTGTGACCAATATGGGAGAAGGGAAGTAAGGAGGAAAGCTGCATTTATTCAGTCCTTTTTCACTTGATAAAAATGAATATCACAAAAGAGATGAGTATTCTCATACTTTAAAAAAAAAAAAAACTTTCTAGCTGGGTGTGGTGTAATCCCAGTACTTGAGAGGGTGAGACAGGAGGATCTCAGGTTGAAGACCAGCCTCAGCAACATAGTGAGACCCTCAACAACTTAGTAAGACCTTGTTTCAAAACAAAAAATAAAATATGGCTGGGGGTATAGCTTAGAGGTAGAATGCCTCTGGGTTCAATACCCAGGACCACGTGGGGGGGGGCACTTTCTTATTTTATTTTACTACTGTTTCCAATATATGTTCCTATTTTAAACATAAAACAGATTAGAACAAAGTTACCACACATTATAGTCTTTTTACACAACAAAGCCTAGACTTTTTCCTAGGTTGAATAGTGAATATACATCTCATATGCCCATAATCATACATCTACCCATTAGATGTAATAGAATTCCATTTTATTTCCAAGGGAATAGAAATTCTGTTCCATTCCATCCTATTCTAATGGAATAAAATGTATGTACTTTTATTAGATGGCTACACTTTTAATTTACTGGAGTGAAGAGTTGCATTTTAAGAGGGAATTCTTAGCAACAGAAAGCCTAAGATACAAAAGAAAGAATGTTTTGTGCATAGAACCAATTGTTAAAGCAAATGACATTTCCTGGTCCACCACTGGATGTCAGGCAGAGGGACTTCTTTCCCCACTGCCCCTCTCAGCTGGCCACACTCGGGACTGGTCAGTGTGCCAGTCTGGGAAAAGACTGAGACTTAAAGTCAGAAAACCTGGTTTCAAATCCCAACTCTTGCTAGCTTGGGGGCATTGGACAAATTACTCCATCTTTCCATCTTCAGATTTCTCACAATTAATAAAGGATTATTACATGTTAAATTACTTATCAAGTCATTAACAAACAGGGAGACACAAAGAAGCAACCATGTAATGTCATGAAAGTACTTTGTTGACTGTGTCAATCTGTGGAGATGGGAGGAGTGGTTGTTGATAAGACATGCTACTATTTTCAAGGACTCAAAGGCCATCCTACAGCTGAGAAAGTTCCTCTGTGTCACCTCCTAGAAGGTATATCCCAGCTGCAGCCATGATTACAGAATGCTCTCTCCATAGCAGTTTTTGAAAGTTGTCGCTTTCTCAGTGTTGGAACAACTCCTAGCTCAGAGCTTCCCCTTCAGACTATCTATCGCCTCTAAATAGGATCAACTTCCAAGCAAACGTTCCAAATGTTCCCACATTTAAATCTAAAGGAGACAGGGTGGACCAGAGAGTCCAGCCAAGAGACGTCAGGTTATGTACATTGCTGGGGCCATAAAGCATTGCTGTGTTTACCCCACAGGTCCCAAAGGACTAGCAACACATTACCTGTATGGCCCTCTCATAGAGATTCTGGTCCCTGCTGGGCTGGTTGTCCTCAGAGGGGAGTCAGGGACAACCTAGGGAGGCCCTGGTGGAGTTTGGCCCAGGAAAAGTACATCACATCTGATACTAGAAGTGAACAGCACGCTGACCATCTGAGGCACAGCACTTTGCCTCTCCGGGCCTCAGTTTCACTGTTAGAAATATGAGCAGGTTGGACCCAATGAGGGTCAGGATTCCTTCTTGCTCAAACCTGATAACTGCTGGGCATGGTGGGGCACACTTGTAATCCCAGTACTTGGGAGGCTGAGACAGGAGGATCACAGGTTCAAGGCCATCCTCAGCAACTTGGTGAGGCCCTCAGCAACCTAGCAAGACCTTCTTTCAAAAAAAAAAGAAAGAAAAGAAAAGGGTTGGGGGTGTAGCTCAGAGGTAGAATGTCCCTGGGTTCAATCCCTAGTACCACAAAACAAATCAAAACTGAAAAACAAACCCACAGCCCTGTAGGTCCTTGCTCATTTTTGTCTTCTGCTTGGGGCCTAGTGCTATGACTACACTAACAGGTTCTCGGTGGCATCTGCTGGGTGAGTGAGTGGTGGATAAAGGGATGAAAACACTGCACTTGCCAGGGTAAAAACACCAGAGCATAATCTTGTATTCTTGAGTTTTGTCTCATTCATATTGTAAACACAGATCTTGACACAAAAAAATCAAAGTAAATATTCAATAAATACTCTGTGGAGTAAAAGAAGGACTAAATGGATCAATGCATAAGTAAATAAAACCATGCTGCCGTTCCTTTTCTGTATGAATTTTGTGCATAGGATGGAATCTTCTGGAAGACCATAGCAAAAGGGAAACATCTGGCACTATTTTATTTTATATTATTTTTTGTTGTACTGGGATTGAACCTAGAGGAATTCTACCTCTGAGCTACAACTCCAGCCCTTTTTTAATTTTTTATTTTGAAATAGAGTCTCATTAATTTGCTGAGGGCTTACTAAATTGCTGAGGCTGCTTTTGAACCTACGATCCTTCTGTCTCAACCTCCCAATTTTGGGATAACAGATATGTGCCAACACACCCACTTCACCTGCACTTTAAGAGAGAACGCTCTGAAACATATTCATGTACCACAATGGCACCCTGAAGTGAACCTTCCACACACAGCATCTGGAAATACTAAATATTCTCTTATTGCCAAGTCGAGGAGAATTTATTCCAAGGAACTATTATTATATGAGTACTTCATTTAAGGATTAACTTAATCTTTAAGTTACTAAAATGAATCAGCTCCTGAAAACATAACCAAAATTCCAGACTGGAAGTTCATGGAAGCCAATGAATAACAAAGACAAACATTCTCAGTCAGCCACATTCCCCTTAGAACCTCTTACATGGTAGGTGCTCCGGAAATACAATTTGTCAAGTAGCTAACTAATTAATAACCAGAAATGGGGGCATTAAAGCAAGACAATGGGAGTGATGAGAAAACTGCTTTGTCTTCTCAGACTCTTTCAAACTGAAAAGGACTTTGAGATCATTTGACCCAACTTCCTCATTTCACAAGGGGAGACTGACTCTCAGAGAGAGCATGTGATCTCCCTAAAGTCACACAGCATGTTTGTGGAAGAGCTAGATCTGGGCCTGAAGCTTCTGGAAGTTTCCATTGCACCATGCTGACTTTCTAGGCAGAGCCAAAGTAAGGAAGGTAATAATGCACAGAACTCGAGGCACAGGTTCTTCTAGAAGGAGCCAGGGAGCACAAGGGCCTGGGTGGGAAGCACTCAGAGAGTATTACTTGTGCTCCCAAGGTGGGATGTGTGTGTGTGTGTGTGTGTGTGTGTGTGTTTAAAGCTTGCATTGTTTGGTGGAGAGTGTCTCAAGTCAAGGAGTGGACAAGCTCAAGCCCCTCCCCCACCCTCCTTTGTTCTCCTCTAGGAGCTGGGTCCACTGGAGGAGCATTGTACAGTGCCCCTGCTGGGTCTACAAGGCCTTTTTTCGGTTCAATTAATGAGCCATAAATAACCCAATGAAGGTGTCAACAAAGAGGGTAATTTATCACACCTTGTCAGGAGGGCGAGCCTTGTGAGGCAAACGCTCATTCACAGTCTGGCGCCACGTTAAGATTTATTCCTGGCTGGGTCCCTCCTCCTCCGGGCCCTCCTCCCCCCAGCCAAAATTTATCTTCCATGGGAATCCTCACAGGTGTGCTGTTTTGACAAATAAGCTATGAAGTCTGGTATTCATCACTGGCTGGTCTTTGTTGGGATGAAGGTGGCACAAAATAAATTTATTTTAGAGAAGGTACTTGTGATTCAAACTTGCTCAAGGGGAGCGAGGAGGTTATTTCCATCCACCTGCTTCTGCAAAAGGAGAGATGGAGACACCGCAGGACAGTCTCTTTCTTTATTATTTACTACGTGGTGGGAGAACAACCAGGACTTCGCTGAGAGGGTGCCCTTAGCTGCCAGCGTGGACACTCTGGTTACATTATCTTGGAAATGTTGGGTTGGAAAATTTTTACATGGGCATAGTAAGGGCTCTGAGACATCTGAGATGTTCAGAACCACCATACAAGGAGGTTTTTCAGCTTCACTACCCAACTTCTGGCTTCCCTTGGAATACTGGATTGTGAAATGTAAGGGTGCATGTCAAGACACAGGTTCTCAGGCCTCCCTGCCCCCCCATATCCATCCACCAGAGGTTCTGATCAGGAGGGAGGAGCCCAGGAATTGGTATTTTCACAAGCTTTTCAGATGTATGTGGCTTGTGGGGTATACTCTGGACCAAGACATGCTGTTTGGGTTCCCAGGAGTGAACTTTCTGCAATGATGGAAATGTTCTCTATCCATGCTGTCCAATACTGCAGCCACTAGTCCCTCTGGCCATCAGCTACTTGAAATGTGGCTGGAATGAGGGGAGAACTGGATTTCTCCACTTTATTTAATTGCAGTTAAATCAAGCTGATGCAACCACGTGGCTAGTGACTGCCATGTTGGACAGCACAACTCAAGCCCATTGCTCTGGCTCACTGATTTCTGGGGAGCATTCATAAAGTCAGAAACACAACATGCACGGGAGACTTGAAATACCAGTCACCTCCCACTTCCCTTACTGTGCAGGCTAATAAATACCACAAAGCCCTGGGGTGTGCCTTCTTCTTTATTTTAAATTTTTTAACTTTTTTATAATAATTGGTGCATTATAATCATACATCTTTGTTAGGTACAAGCTGATAAAGGCATATATGCACACATTTCTCACTTAACCCCTTCCCCAATTCCCACCCCACTCCCTCGATCTCCCTCCTTCTCAAGTTCAGTTTAGTGATTGGCTTTGATATATTTGTGAAAGTACATCATGTGCATTAGGGTGTCCCTCATCCCCACCCTGTCCATCCCCCTCAGTTAAGTCAACTTCTTTGCTCATCTAGGGTTTCTCCTTTTTCATCTGGAGACCCTCTTATGCCCCATATTCTCCTTAGCATCTGCATATTAGGGAGAACATATGCTTTTTTACTCTTTGTGACTGACTAATCTCACTTAACATAATGATTTCCAGTGGCATCCATTTCCCTGCAAATAACATGATTTTGTTCTTCTTTATGGCTGAGTAAAATTCCATTGTGTACATATCCCATAGTTTTGTAATCCATTCATCTGTTGATGGACAGCTTGGCTGGTTCCATAGTTTGGCAATTGTGAATTGTGCAGCTATAAACATAGATACACATGCATCAGTCTAATAATTTGGTTTCCATTCTTTTGAGTAGATACCTAGAAGTGGTATTGATGGATCATATGGTAGGTTAATTCCCATTCATCTGAGGATCCTCCCTACTGTTTTCCAAAATGGTTGCACTAATTTACAATTCCACCAACAATGTATTAGGGTTCCCACTTCTCCACACCCTCGCCAGCATTTGTTGTTGTTTGTGTTTTTTATGATTGCCATTCTGATTGGAGTTAGGTGAAATCTCAAAGTAGTTTTGATTTGCATCTCTCTGATTGCTAATGATGTAGAACATTTCCTCATACATTTATTGGCCATTTGTATTTCTTCTTTTGTGAAGTGTCTATTTAGAGCCTTTGCCCAGTTTTTGATTGGGTTATTTGTTTTCTTAGCTGTGAGTTTCTTGAGTTCTCTGTATATCCTAGATATTAGTCCTTTATCAGAAGAGTAGCTGGCGAATATTTTCTCCCACTCTGTGGGCTCTCTGTTAAGGTTCTTGATAGTTTCCTTTGCTGCACAGAAGCTCTTTAGTTTAATGCAGTCCCATGTATTGATCTTCCTTTGAGTTGCTTGTGCTTTTGAGGTCTTGTTGAGAAAGTTTTTACCTGTGCCTATGTGTTGAAGTGTTGGTCCTATGCTCTCTTCAAGTAGCTGCAAGGTCTCTGGCCTGACTTCCAGGTCTTTGATTCACCTTGAGTTGACTCTTATGCAGGGTTAGAAAGTGGGGTTTATTTCCATTTTCCTGCATATCATTAGCCAGTTTTGCCAACACCATTTATTAAGGAGGCGATCTTTTTTCCAGTGTATATTTTTGGCTCCTTTGTCAAAAATCAATTGACTGTAAGCACGTAGGTCTGTTTCTGAGTCTTCTATTCTGCTCCATTGGTCTATGTGTCTTTTTGTGCCAATATCATGCTGTTTTATTACTGTTTAGTCACTTCTAATCAGGAGGAGGGAGTAGCATGTCCTCTACCTTCATTCCCAGGGTCACAAGTGGAGACATGGAGGGATCTAATTCCTTAAGTGCCTTCAAAGTGGCGCTGTGTGTGGGGTGTCTTTGAGAATAAGATATGGTCTTGGACCCTTCATACCCAGTCCCTTCCCTCCCAATACAGGGAGGGAAGACAAATACACAAGTCATGGGTACAATACCAGGTGCCCCCTCTGTGAGATGATAAAAGAAAACACAGGAAGTGAGATGTCAGGAGTCCTTAGCCTCCCCTAAGTAATGTGAACATTTCTGGACATGGGTCAATCCTTCCCCATGGTGGAATTAGTGAGATAGCCTAGTTGCTCACTGTACCCCATTCACTGAGAGCACTTGGACTCCAGTTCCTTCCTTGAAACATCCTTTGTAAGTTCCCTCTGTCTTTGCCGCGTTGACCTCTATAGTCATAGGTAGTGGCAGTCATCACTGGCTGGCTCCCTGTCTAGCCTGTTGACATTATGCGGTCGTGAGGAGAGATTCGCAGTCATTCATCTCTGAGCTCAGGGCCCAGCCCAGTGGCTGACCCTGGGAAAGCACAGCCACTATATATAAAATGAAATGGAGCCGGGCGTGGTGGCGCATGCTTGTAATCCCAGCATTCGGGAGGCTGAGACTGGAGGACCCGGGTTCGCGGCCAGCCTCAGCTACCTAGTGAGGCACTCTGCAACTTAGTGAGACTCGGTTTCAAAACAAAGAATAAAAAATAGGGCTGGGGATGTAGCTCGGAGGTAGAATGCCCCTGAGTTCAATCCCCAGTACCGCAAAAAAAAAAATAAATAAATAAATAAAATGAAATGGTCTCAACCAGGTATGGTGGTACATGCCTGTAATCCCAATATTTGGGAGGCTGAGACAGGAGGATTGCAAGTTTGAGGTCAGACTCAGAAATTTAGCAAGATCCTCAGCAACTTAGGTTCAAAATAAAAGGACTTAGGTTCAACATAAGGACTTAGGTTCAAAATAAAAAATAAAACATGGCTTCAGAGGTAGAATGCCCCTGGGTTCAATCCCTGGTACCAAATAAAAACAAAATAAAATAGCCTCATACTTGCCTAAGTGAAGCCCCTAAAGTCTCACTTAAGAGTATGAGTCAGATGGGGAAGTGGTCCCAGAAAAGTAGAAAGTCTCTCTTCTGAGGATAAAAGAACATGGGTATTCCCTTCCTGCAGTGCTGTGAGTGGGTCTCACCCCATACAAATGTGCTCTCTATGGTGGGAGAGGCCACACAGAAGAGTAACTAGTCAAGGGTCTGAGGAGGCACTTCCTGCCTATGAGCAAATTCCAGCTGGGAAAGTGAAGGTGTGCTGACCTGCAGTGCTTGTTAGGCCTGTGAGTTGGGCCAAACAAGCAAGAGCATGCATGCTATGGTTGCCATGGGAGGTGGGCTGCCCACTGGATGGAGGCACTGAGCCCCAACCCAGACAGAAAGGGACACTCCACAGGCCTCCACTGGACTCTGTGCCTCTATGCCTGCCCAAGTGCTTGTTCTTCCTCACTTCTCTGGCTCCCTAGGAGGCAAAGCCCCAGCTCATAGCTGCCAGGACATGAACTGAGAAGAACAGAAGCCTGGCTCCAGTTGCCGGAGCTGCAGTTCTGCCATCTCCCACACTCCTGGAATCCTTCAAGTGTCTGACAGTTGATTCCTCCTTTCTTCTTGAGTGGCCTTATTTTGCCTCTAAACAGGTGCTGGTGTCAAAATGTGTGTCCCTGATGCCAGGATTTACTGCTCCAGAGAGTCTCGCACAGGGCCAGGAGCACCTCTCCCTGCACACAAAGTTCTACAAGAGAACTCATTACAGGTCTCCATCCCCTAAGAGAATTTCATAACCAAACAGAAGAAGGGATTCTGTCTAGAACAACAAGCACTTTTTTCTCCAAGTTCTTCACCTTATGATAGTAATAGCTCAGACTCAAAACAACTGACTCAAGCTACATAGTCATTGGCTCAAACCTAACTCCATTTTAGGGTGCCATTGCATTGGCTTGGTACTCTAGCTTGACATAAACTAAGGGCTGGAAATTAGGGCCTGGAACTTAGCAATGGGACTTGTTCTGACCCAGAATTCTTAAAGCTATCTCTAGAAAAATATTGAATCCAAATATATTTTCCAAAAAATGAAGATCCACCTGTTGGGTAGAAAGGAGTAGCTTCTATTTGGAATGACATGGCAGTACCAATGTCTTTGAATCCACTCTGAAAATAATGGTATTCTCCTGAGTGGAAAGATTTTCAGTGTTTGAAATTTCCAAGATAATGATGGGAAAATGTGAAAGACCTGGGAATGCAAAGTTGCTGGAGAGGCAGTAAAGATATAAGGAATGGAGGTGCTATGAGTGGACTTGGACCAACTTATACTCCTACAAGGAGCCTTAGGCAAGTGGTAAATAGAGGAAACAGATTCTTGTAAACTCTCTTTTAGCTAAGATTTGGGATGGATCCCTTGGTCCTTCCTAAAGTAAACCATTATAGGAACCATCAATTCTTTCAGATACCACAACTGTTTATTGATGGGTGGGGAAATTGAGGACTCTCTAAGATCAAAAACAGGTACATGAAACTTTAATCTGTTTCCATGTTGCTGCATAGTGCCAAGTTTCTCTTTGCAGAGCAAGGAAACAATTTCCATGCAAGAGCTGGAGATATACAACTTGGGTTTGCCTGAAGCTATGGCACTGTGAAATGTTCGGTTCCCTTTAGATCTTGCATGCTACCAGCTATTTGTCAGGGTGGTTGGGAAACCTCCCAGGAAACTACAGCTCCTGCAAATGACTCAGTAGGTGGTTCTAACTCCTGTGAGTCAGGACCAAGCCCATGGCCCGGCTCCATGCCAAGATGCCTTGTCATTGTTGAGATGCTCTGGGCTTACAGCACATTGCACATTTTAGTATCATGTGATACTGGGGACCTCTTGTGTTCACCTGTAAATGGATGGGATGGGTGCTCTTGCTGATAGGTGATCAAGCAGTGTAGACCAGCAGCTGAGTTCATTCAATGGTCTCTCTCTCTCTCTCTCTCTCTCTCTCTCTCTCTCTCTCTCTCTCTCTCTCTCTCTCTCTCTCTCCCCACAGATTTGGAGAAGAGAGAGAGAGAGAGAATATGAGAATATGAATGTGATGCTAGGGATAGAACCCAGGCATATTCTACCTCCAAGGTACACCACTAATCCTATTTTATTTGGAAACAGGGTCTCTCTAGGCTGCTGAGAGCCTCTCTAAGTTGCTGAGGCTATCCTCGAACCTGGGATTCTCCTATCTCAGGCTCCCAAGTACTGGGATTATAGACATGCATCATGAAGCTTGGCTTCCAGGAGAATTTTGACAGCTTTCTACATCAGGCAGCCTTTCCTTTGAAAGCTTACCCCTCCTCCTTACCATGAGCATCCAGGTGCCTCTCACTGCTATGAACTTGTGGATTTAGAATGTCTGGTTCTAGCTTTGGTTCTGTTGTTTCATGGGGCTGTGACCTGGAGCAAGTTTCCCACCCTGGACATCAAGTGCCTCCTAGACTGTTTGCACCATCAGCCCAACTGTCCTCTAATTTAGCCATGATGACCACAGAAATCTCCTACCCTAAACACTCCACTGCCCCCCCTCCCAGGGAATCACATTCAGCCTTAACCTGGAACTAAAATCCCAACCTATCTTTTTTTTGGGAGTGGGGGTTACCGGAGATTGAATCCAGGGGTGTTCTACCCCCGAGCTACACCCCCAGCCCTATTTTTTATTCTTTATTTTTGGTCTCACTAAGTCTCGGAGAGCTTCACTAAGTAGCTGAGGCTGGCTGTGAACCTGGATTCTCTGGTCTCAGCCTCCCAAGTATTGGGATCACAAGTGTGAGCCACCACGCCTTGCCCAACCTATCTTTTAAGCCCCTGCTTTCTCTGGTATCTGGCTTGTGGCCTATGTTGTGACAAAATTGGATTGATCACTCATTCCTCCCTCAAAGCACTGCAAATTTCCCCTCCTCTGTGCTTTTGCAGCTCTCTTTACTTGAGATGCCCTCTCTCTGCCTGAGACTTTGCCCACCCTCCAAGGCCCAGATCAAATGCTATCTCCTCCTCCATGCAGCTTTCCCAACTCATCTCTTTCAAAGCCTTTGATCTATTCATCTGTTGACAGAAACCTAGGATGGTTCCATAATTTGGCTATTGTAAATTGTGCTTCCATGAACATGGATATGCAAGTATCATTATAATATTCTGATTTCAATTCCTTTGGAAAGTTGTTCAGGAGTGCTATTGCTGGGTCATATGATAGTATCATAAAATTATGGTATATACACACAATGGAATTTTATTCAGCTATAAAAAAGAACAAAAGCATTTCATTCGCAAGAAAACGGATGGAACTTGAGAATATTATGCTGAGATTAGCCAGTTCTAAAAAATGAATAGATGTGTTTTCTCTTATATGTGGAACCTAGGGAGAAATTTGGAAATAAGGGTAAAATCAGATAAGAGAGCAGATAATCCAATGTAGTGATTGAGTGGTTTTAGGGAAGAGAGGAGGGGGGGACAAAGAAGCAAAGAGTGTAAGAGTTGAAATAATGCTGTATATGTATGCAAAATTACCAATCCCAATGTCAAAGACACGTACAAGGAGGGGGCAGGGCTTCAAGAGTTGTGTGTGTGTGTGTGTTTCTATCACTCTATACCCTACCATGATGTATAATTACAATGTACCAAGTAGAAAAAAATAAGAAAATTTAAAAAGCCCTTTTGATCTCTCATGTCACACTTCATCTGTACTTTCCTACTGACATGGGACAATCTGTTCTGAGTTGCAGGCATTTGTGTGACTGACTTCTCTGTCCTCCTGGATGACTTGCTCCTTAAAGGAAGGGCCAAAGCTGGGCCTGGAGAGATGTCTTATTCATGCTTTCTTTCCCATCATTCCAGGTTATATGAATTTGTACTTAGTGAACAAATGAACAAATTTAGAAAGTCTAGATGGATATTCTAAAATCATTGTCAGTTGTGGTATTTCATTCCAGAGGTGGCTGAAAATCAGTAATAAAACCCAGCTCAGCCTCCAGCTTTTCATATGGGAAAGGGCACAAGCACTGGTGTGAACCATTCTGTTGGCCATGGAATGTCTCTGGGTGTGTGCAGGCAGACTCCCACAAGCCAGATGCAACATCTGCTTTGGAAGGGCCTGGAGAGGGAGGGCTCCTGCATTTCTCAATGTGATGAGAGGTGCTCTGGAGTCTTGCAGCTGACTGGTTCTGGTAAAGAAACACCTACTTAGCATAGCACCAGCTCTGTGCCATACGCATCAACAGGGGCGGGACACGGTGCCCTCTTGGCAGTAAGCCAGAAGGAGATTTGAGGTTTGGTTTTCCTATGCTCAATAGGCAGCCTTGATGTGTGTTAACAAGGCTCCTGCTTCTGCGCAAATAGCTAACAAGAGACTGCTGCCTGCCTTGTGCAGGGAGACCCTCCTTAGAGACTGTGGTGGTGGGCAGGAGGAAGACATTGCTTAAGCTTTCTTTCCCACTTACCCTAGAGAGCCTAGATAGGTATTCTCAGATTTAGCAAGGACTAGAGTTCCCTGGAAGGCTTAAACCATAGACTGCTGGGATGAAACTCCAGAGTGTCTTATTTGGAGATCTAGGACACAGACCAAGAATTTGCATTTCTAACAGATTCCCAGGTGATGTGATGTTGCTGCTCCACAGCACTAGGCTACCCCAAAAAAGGCAAATGCAAGCCATTAGATGTTAGATAAGATATATGTGTCTATCTCCCTGCTTCTAAGCTCTGCACCATTAAAATAAGTCCCCTACTTTGCCATCAAAACTATCTCTCTGCCTATGCCATTGGCTTCATTACTTGTTTCTTGCCTATAAAATGAAATTCAAATTCTCCAGCCAAGCTTATATTGATCAAACACTAACTGTGTGCCAGGCACTGTTCTAAATCCTTTACACATTATTAGCTCATTTAATCCACATAATTCTATGCAGTAGATACTACTATTATCCCCATTTTAGAAATAATGAATCCCACAGGGGGCCCTCAGGAAATATTTTCTGAATGAATGAATAAAAGGAGGCTCATAAGCATTTACGCCATGTACTACAGAGGGCTTTTTCTATGCCAAGGGAAGCCATCAAAAGTGAAGAATTGGCTTGCCAACAAGTTGTTTGTTCCTGTACTATACCAAATAACCCATTTGCCTGCTACTGGCTGGATCTTTTGGCTTTGTGTAGACATCTCCTCACTGGGAGGAAAGCCAGAATTAATCCCTCACAAAGGGTGGTTTAATAATAACCAGATACTGAAGGAGAGCAGAAAGGAACACAACGATCCCACACAATCTGAGGGAAATGGACTGCTGGATCTCATGGTGTTCACACTGCCAACCAGGGCCTTGGTGCAGCGTGATGTTTCTTAATTTTTATTATAAAAATAGAATGTGAATATGTCTCTCCTGATTATCACCACCAAATGCACCAGCACAAGCATCTCCAGATGCACATTACTCTAATGCAACACTAATGCTTACTCTGGAACAGAAACCAGGTCATCTTTGAGAGTTTATAAATGGAGAGCTCTCTCTATCTATTACTTATTTATGTTTCCCGCCTTTTGCTCAACGAGCCTTGAGGCCCAAACAGAGAAACACACCATACATAAAGTTACCAGTACAGATAAATAAAACATCAGACTCAATCTGGTAGCTTCATCCTCCGCTGCTTTGGAGCAGATGAACTTCACCAGCTCAATGCTGTGCAAATGATCAGCAAGATGTGACCCTTGGAGACAGGAGCAGGCAGGTCATTCCTAAGATGTTTCCTTCCCAGAAGTTACTCAGCTTTGATCTTTCCAGAGAACATTCTTGTTTGCCAATCAAAGGAGACAATGATCACAAAGTAACTTTGAACTCAAATTTCTTGGAATTGGGCAAAGTGAGGTTGATATTGTTGAGTCATTACCAGCTGAAGTTTCTGGGTCACCTCCAAGAGTTTCCCCTTGTGCTATGTCCAGTATGCCCTGCAGTTAACCAGCCACAAGGTTCGAGTGGAAATACTAGCCACAGGGAAGTCTGTACATGAGAGAAACCATCAGAGGCCCTGATAAAGTTCCAGCGGAAAAGCAACTATGCAGAACCCAAGCCTGCCTGATGTCCCTGTGGCACCTACAGCTCTGGGAGCCCTTCTGGGGCAAAGTGAAGACCCATCTTTGGAGCAGTATTACTCCCCTTGCTCCTTATGGATTTCCTGCTGGCTGCTCACAAACAGCCCTCTCTTAGCTGGAACAAAGCAGGTTACTCTCACCCAGTTCTCAGCCCGGTGCTAGGCAACCTGTGGAGTGCCTCTGATGAAGAGATCTGGTGTTATTAGCAGCACGGGGATGTTTTAGAAACTGCCTGCATGGAAAAGCAGAGGGCACCCTAACACCTGTTAGGACTTCAACCTCTGATGAAAAGCCTCCAGCCTCACTGCCCACCGCAGCCATGGAGAAAGAGGTTTGCCTCAGTATTTACCCTGTCTTGGGCACAATCACCTACACCAAGTGTAGATCACAGTAGCTCCATCCGCATGGAGTAACCAACAAGGACATCTCTACCTTAGTGACAGGCACTGCCCATAAGTGGCAGAGGTCAAGAGCCTTATCCTCAACAACTCATTTTTTTCTTGCACAATGAATTAAATGCCTCTTAGAAGAATGGGCAGTTACTACCAATAAAACGCACCAGATAGATCTTTTGATGGGGCAGGGGAAGATGATAGAATTTCCAGATGCCTAGGACTGCATTTCTGAAATCACTCAAGTAAAGTCACCTCAACAAATCAAAGGCATTGTCTAATTATTAGATGGGAGTCATTTGAGATCTTAGACCCTAAGAAAGGGTACAAGTCTACTATTTTTTTTAATCTAATGATAACAACTGCTGACTGTGTACCAGGCACTGTAAGGAATGCTTTATGTTGGATTATCTCATTTCATCCTTACAACATTGTGAGAAATATACCTTATTACAAATCCATTCAATGGATGAGAGAACTGAGGTATACAGCTGGCAAGCAGAGAAGGTGGAATGAGAATTCATGAAGTCAGACCCAGGAACTCTGACTTTTCTCCCTGTCACATAACCTTGTGCTCAGCTATTGAAAATGAGATTGTGGGCACTCTGAGTTCTTCTGGATGGTCTACCCAGACCTTGAACATGGTTGTTGCTCAAGACTAATTACTTCCTGAGTGGTCATTATTGCTTGTCTCACAAAGCTTTTATCCTTGTGAGAAAGCCCTCACCCTCATTCAGCTGGAAAACTAAGGTCTTCCACCCTTGGGGAAATCCTGCATCATCTAACCCATGAGTTACCAAGCAGCATAGGAAAAAATTATCACAGATTTCTTGAAACTGGGTGTGACATTTGGTTCAAAGCCCTCATAATTCTGTTTTCTTATGTATTAGGAGCAAGAAATGTATGACTGGCCCTCACAGACCATTCTTGTGGGTGATTCCACCAATTCTCCAAACTCCTACTAGGGACTTTCTCACACAACAGTGCCTGGGACCATCACAGGCAGCAAGGTGCATCTGAGAGAGTTCTGAACCAGAATACCTGGGTTCAAGCCTCAGCTCCAACTAATGTTCCTCATTGCATGACCTGGACCAAATCACTCAACCACTCTATCTGCAATATCGCCAGTCAAGAGGGATGATGTTTGTAATAATGTTACACAAACCTGCGTGATTCAGATGCTCACAAATAAAAACCAATAAAGATACCCTATGTGGAAGCATATATGAATATAAGTAATAATAACAGTAATCACAGGTAACTTTTCTTAATTGCTTATTATCTTATTATGTGCCAGGAACTCCCTGGGATGGATACTATTATTCCCATTTGCCAGTGAGGATCTGGAAGGTGACAGAGGGAGGGACAGAGGGAGGAAGAATGAGAGAGAGAGACACAGGGAGAGAAAGAGAGAGAGAGAGAGAGAGAGAGAGAGAGAGAGAGAGAGAGAGAGAGATTGAGATTGAAAACATGCTCGCTGGCACAAGCAGAATTTTAACTTGGGTTTTTCTAGCATGTGCATTCTTGACAGAGCTGACAGTGCCCCTAAAGAGAATAAAGAGAATGAAAATTGTTTCTAGGTGGCAAAAATATTACTGTGTAAAGCACAGGTGTACATATACTATATAAGTACACACACACACACACACACACACATATATAGTGTCTCTTAATTAAAATTTCATGGGAAGGTAGTTAGGAAAAAACAATGTCTAAAAAGGCTTCCTAAGAGATAATAATAGCGGGCATGGTGCCGCACACTTGTAATCCCAGCATTTGGGAGGCTGAGACTGGAGGATCTGGGTTCATGGTCAGCCTCAGCTACTTAGTGAGGCACTCCACAACTTAGTGAGACCCTTTTTCAAAATAAAGAATAAAAAATAGGGCTGGGGGTGCAGCATGGAGGTAGAATGCCCCTGAGTTCAATCCCCAGTACCACACACACACAAAAAAAAGAGAGATAATAATAAAGAAACACTTAAAAACACTGGTCTATCTTCAGTACATCTTTCCATTTCCATAATTAATAAAGACAATCATTATTACCATGCTCTTATTATTAGGTTTCTACAATGGGAGGTTGCACGCTGTGTTCAGATGCAGTTCTTGGGAAGGTGGTGGCCACTTTTGTTGCCATTGTTGATGGTCTGGCTTAGAGGTCTTATACAAAGAATTTAAATACTTCTCATTTAAATTTCAAAGGGTACATTTTCTGCCAATCAAAATAGCTAGGTAATGCATCATAACCCACCCCTATCCCCCACTCTGGATCCAGTATATATATGGATCAATTTATACAAATCAGAGGTGGGAAAAACTCATTTTAACATCTTCAACGAAGCATTGGGAAAAATAAAAATGATACTTGGTGGATTAGTACAAATCTTTCTAGACCGGCCAATGGAGACATGGATTCCTTGTTTGGACTACTGAAAAAATTAGAGATTTATGTATAAATTCCAACCTGTCTCTGCAGATTAAGTGAAAGGATACTAGTCCAGGCCCCGCTTCTTATATAACCAAGATTATTCACGCAACGTGCTTCCAGAAGCACTTAAAAGTCTAGTCACTGGCAAAGGCTTGATCAAAGTCATTTTCTCAGGTCCCGGTCCATTATTCCATTTCAGCTTACTTTGCAGTCTGGGACCTCTTGCCTAGGCACTGTAGCTCATGATGCCCACCCTGACCTCCTCACTCCATTTCCCACTTTCACCTTGGCACTCTCTCTCAGAGGCTTCTTAGCACTCATGTTTCATCTATCCAGCCATACAGCCATCCATTCATTCATTTTATTGTATTCAGCAAGTAGCTAGCCTATTTGCCCACAAAAGGCCAGGCATTCTTTTAACATGATGGCCCTGGCCCTGCCTCTTCGGTCTGAAAGGCCAAATCAGCTATCTGGACCAGCCCTGCCCAGATTCTCTATTGGACAAAGAGGGCTGAAGACGAGGGGCATGCAGCCATCAGAGACTTCATTTTGTACAAATTGCCTTTGAGGTGTTCTTCTGACTGAAGCTTGGCAGGGACATACATGTGTACTTGTAACACTGGGCCAGGCTGGTCCTGAGGTAGCTGTGATAATCAATCCAGTTGCCATAGCGGCTGTAAGTGTTCATTTACCACCATGCGACCTGGAGCAATAATATATTATGCCTTTCGCCAGCGGGAGCCGCGCCAGCTGCAGCACGGGGTGGCCGTGTCGGCCATCCGTCACCACTCTCCTTCACAACCTTTTGTTCCTTGCTCATTACAGTGAATTATAGCGGGGGACAGCACATTTTTCAGGAGAGTATCTCCCATTAGGTCTAAGTGCTAACTCTTCCCAGGTTGCTCTGAGTCAGATGCCCTACCCACACACGGGAACAATGCTGGCTTGAGGGACGGTACTGCCCACCAGGCTTCCCTCCTTTCCTTTCCCAGTACTTCCAATGGTTGAAAACCAGTGTGTACACACTTCTGTAAGACAGGAAGAAAAAACATGCCACTCCATTTAGTAGACTGTGTCGTGTCCCTGAAGGCCTGTCGTGAAGATAAACTACATTATAGCTCACTAAACAGGTCAGCATGTCAGCTTTGGGCTTGGCATTGCTGCATCGAGATGAGTTGGTCACTTCCAAGGTCACAGATGGGAGGATTGGGAGCTGACACCTCCAGCCTATCAGCATTAAAAAAAATGCTTCACTATAATAGTAGTGGTAAATTATCTAAGATCATAAAAATTAGAGGCTGGGTCAACAGATGAGGTGACTAAGAAAAATTAAGGAACAAACTTTTAGTTAAGATGGTTTCTGATAGTCCAAACTGGAAGCAACCCAAATGACCATCAGTTGGTAAATAAATAAGCAAATTGTTTGTAGATCTATACTATGGAATACTATTCCAGCAATAAAAAGAAATGATATATTAATGCATGGAACAGCATGAATGAATTTAAAATCCTTATACTAAGTAAAAGAAATTGAACCCAAAAGACTATGTAGTCTGTGACTTCATTGATTTAAAATTCTAGAAAAGGCAAAATATAGTGCCGTGGTAGCCAGAGGCCAAGATTGAGGGGAGGGAATTGAGAACAAAGAGACCCAAGGGAGCTTTTAGGGGTAAGGAAACTGTTCTGTATATTGACTTTCGAGGCGGTTATACAATTGTACACAATTGCCAAAATTCAACAAACTGTATGCTTGCAATTGGTGGGTTCTATTGCTTGCAAATCATACTTTAATAAGTAGAAATAGCAAAAGAAGGACAGTTTTTTGACTAAAGGGGGATGATCCTGACTTTTCCTCCCATGGGAGCAAGAGAGAAGTGGTATAATATAGAAAAACAAGTTATACTCATATACAAGCAAATGACGCAATCTCATGAGCCTGAACTTAGAACAAATAAACAAATAGTCCACATTCTCCACAGAATGGTGATAAACTATTACATACCCCACCTCTGTGACTGAGATGCTCTGAGAGCTTGGTTGAACTTCTTTTTAATTCAACCTGGATCTAAAAGGCACTGAAATGATGGTGTGACCACAGGTAAGTGTTTTCACCTCCTTGAACTTCAGATTTCTTGTCTTTAAAGTGTATGGGCAGTACAAAATGTGGTAAAATTTTTGAATGATACAGTCATGCCACACTATGCTCTAAGTCCTGGTTTTTTTTTTTTTTTTTTTTTTGGTTTGTTTCTTGGGGGTTTTGTTTTTGGTACTGGAGATTGAACCCAGGGGCATTCTACCTTCAAGCTACACCCCAAGCCCTTTATATATTTTATCTTGAAACAGGGTCTTGCTAAGTTGTTAAGAGTCTTGCTAAATTGCTGAGGCTAGCCTTGAACCTGTGATTTTCCTGTCTCAGCCTCTTAAGTACTATGATTTCTTTTAGTGCTTGGGACCCCCAAACCAAATAGGACCGGTCCCAAATCATTATTCTATAGATTGGGGTGAAGGGGCTTATTTTGCTTTAAGGAAAGATGATCAGTGCCATTTCTGACTGTGGACCCTCACAATGAGTTCTCCTCCAGGCTGATTTCCCTGCCTGGACACAATAGCCAGAGTCTACTATGCTCCAATAAGAGATGCTCTCTAAAATCTTTGGTCACTTATGTACTTTATTTTTAGCTCCCTGGTGAGTGCCCACTTTGTATTCTAAGATAACTTTTAGATCTCAAGATGAGGATTTGTGTGTGTGTGTGTGTGTGTGTGTGTGTGTGTGTGTGTGTGTGTGTGTGTGTTACTGGGGATTGAACCCAGGGCATTCTACCTCTGAGCTATACCCGCAGACCTATTTTTTTATTATTTTATTTTGAAACAGGGTCTCACTAAGTTGCAGAGAGCCTCACTAAGTAGCTGAAGCTGACCAGGAACCCGGATCCTCCATCTCACCCTCCCAAGTACTGGAATTACAAGCATGTGCCACCATACCTGGCTCAGATGAGGAATTTTTTTTATCTCACTTTTTTCTGCAATTATGAGTCATTCCACATGTTAGCATAAGCAACCAAAGACCTACCTCTCATCATTCATCTAGCTTTTTCATCTCTTTAAAGATGTTGGAGGTGAGGAAGGGTTTTACATGTTTGCCCATGAAAAGAAAAGACCTGAGAATTTGAAACTGGTGGCTAGCACTGCCGTCATTACCAAGAAATGGTTTTTAAAAGCAGAACTTTTACAAAGGTAATTATTGATCTTTACATCACCCACCAGTCTAGTGAGCAGGCAAACCTTGCATCCATAAAACCTGCCATGTCTTCTAGCAAATGCTCTTTCCCTGAAAGGCTGAATGAAAACTTAACCCATAACATCTTGGGAAGATTCCTCTTAATGTCTTGAAAGCATGCAATTTTTTTCCTCATGTGATGGATCTGGCCAAAAGCTAAAATATCTGCAAAAGTCATAGTTAACCATAAAAATAACATTTATGAAACTTGTAAATAATAGCTACTCTGCAGATAGTACATCTTTCAAACCTTATACCAAGATGTGGACCTGAGTATTAATGAGTTCATGTCTCCAGCCCAAGGCCACACAGCTTGTAAACAGCACTCATGGTGGACCAAATTCATAATCAATAATTTCCCCTCCATTGCTTATTGTCAAAGTTGAGAATCAGGCTTCTGTTTACATTTCTATTCTTAAGGCTCATTATGTGTGGCAAGCTAGATGTTCTGCCATTGTTTGTCCATGGATAAAAAGATGTATATTTAGGTTCTCATATCTTACACTTTACCTCACATTAGGAATGTAGCCTCAGGTATACATTCATGTGAGCAGTGACCTGGAATCAGTTTATAACATTATTACTTAACAGAATTTTCCCATTACCAATGAAACTTAGGGTTTGGTTGTTAGAACACTGTGAATGTGATGAACATATATGTACAAACATGTACCTCCCTACCCTCCTTCAAAACACACACCATCTTTCATCTTCAGGCTTACATGTAAAATTGATAACAAGACAAACCCAGGGATGGGAGTAGGAAGATCCAAGAAGCTGAGCATAACGAGAGAGAGTAAGACACAACTTCATTCTGGCCCTTGCTGCCCTCTCCCATTCTGGAACAAACAAGGCTAATAATATTACAAAGCCCATGAAGTCCTGTTACAGTTGAAATAGCAGCTCACTGAAGGTCAAATTTATTGGATTTTCTTTTCTGCCTTTGTGCAATGGTTAAATAACAACCTCCTATTTTAAGCAAGCATTCTCTTTTGCAATTGCTTCACCCAAATCAAGAAATCTGGAGGCAGGGCGCCTGTATCCATCTTTGCTGGCATCATGCTCTAAATCAAGTCCAAGTAGCTACACATAGCAGCATCGTCTGATTTTGAGTCTTGGCCCCTCAGCTGGTGGTTTTGCTATGATGTTGGGGGGTGCAGAGGAAGACCGCCAGGTGTGCAGGATATTTTTAAAGTACACTGCCAGGTTTAGCACTTAGCTTCTTTCTTTCCTTCCCTCTTTCTTTCTCTCTTTCTTTCTCTCCTCTCATATTTAAAGTTCACTTAGGAACATGGATTCTGGTTCTACTCAACCTTATTCTGGCTCTTGTAGTCACTCTTCTGAGATGTTCTTGTTTTTTCCTGTAGTCAAGGTCATACTTAAAAAGGTTGTTATTTTTTGATCAGCATTCATGAGGATTATGTTTTCATTATAAAGGTTCTGCTTCTGTTTCAAAGGACAGTATCAGTGAGACTGAGGGTCTCAGCCCAATGGGGCCTATATACAGTTCTGTGCCCCAAGTATGGTGCCATTAACCTCAGCCAGCTAGTTCACAAAAGTGAGCAGCTGGTTCAAAGGAAGACATAAAAGACAGTCTGTCATGCGAGCATAAACATATCAGTCCTAATGGCTCAACAAACCATAAAACCAAGGCCTTTGCCATCATCGCCCATTCCTGTTAAGGAAAACATCACACTTATACAGTCATACAAGTCTATCCAGCTCTCCAAAAAATCTTGTAGCTAGAGGAACTGCAACTTGCACTGAACATGAGATGCACCCAGGGAGGATAATACCATGGCAATATGTGAAGGTCTTACTACCAATCTCACTAGCACATGCGGGGAGGAAGGAAAAGGGAGTGGGGTGGGATGTGGAAGGAAATACACCAAGAGCCACGTGCATGTATGTTTTTATCACTCTCGAGGCCCAGCACATCTTAGTCCTGCTCAATAAATCTGGTTTAACTGGTCTGAGAAGGAGCAAGGGCATCAATATTATCTAAAAGCCCCCCAGGAGATTCTCATGTGTGATCCAAGCTGGAACCACCGGTGAAGACCTAGCCAGCTGCAGTAAATACAGCATTAGGGATCAGGAACTCTGCATGAAGTACCTTAATGGTTGACGTTGCAAGTGGGGGGAGAAACCCACAAATTTGCACACAGTAAGCAGTATGGCCCAGAGTTTCTGCCTGATGCTTCCCATGTTCTCAGAGGGCAGGAAGCCATTTTCAATGACTGTTCCTGAAGAAGGTTAGAAATGTATAGGCAACAAGAGTAACACTAAAACCGGTGCCTCAGCCTCATGTGGCCTAGCATGCTTTAGGCTCAGCATGGATTGAATTCCCATTGGCAATGACCAGGGTTTAGCAACAGGCAGAGAGCACAGATAGGCCAGGGTTTCCACAGGCACATGGTTCAGAGACAGGACAAATGCCTGCTAGAGGCAAAAGAAAAGACTGAAACAACAAAGAAAGAAAACAGCCTACTCTGGTTTTATAGGAAAAAAGAAAAGAAAAGGCCAGTAACTGATTGGCTTAAGGGCAGAGGGAAGGAAGGGAGGAAGGCTGGAGTTGAATATAACCAGCAAATCAAGCAGTTTGGGACTGAAGTAGAAGGACAATCTATAAAATACAATTCCCTTCCCAACCTCTCTCTTACAATCCAAACTCATGAGCATATAAACTGCATGTGCCACGGAGGACAAAGGAACTGTTATTTGTCTTTTTAAAAGGAAATACGTATTCCAAGGTTCCTGTTGGAAGGAGTGAGGAGTTGCAAGGTTGATATCTCTGGGGACAGTGCAAAATGCTGGCTTCTTGCACGCAGGCAGGTGGTGCCAACTGGCTTGTCCATTGGGCTGGCTCTCCGCCAGGAGACAGTGGCTGGTCTGAGCTCCTGTCAGGGAAACATTGTTATATGGTGGTCACTGCAGATTGGAAGGTAAGGGAAAGAATAAAGCTCTCCAGGTTATGACTACCAAGAATGGTGCTTGTTAGAAGAAATAAGCTTTCTCACTGCTATGGAGAAAAACAGTTCTTTCTCCAGATTCCTTCCTTTGAATCTCTCTCCCCTATAAGCACAAAACTATGTTCCATCAAGAAGTGGAGAGAAGCCGGGCATGGTGGCGCACGCTTGTAATCCCAGCATTCGGGAGGCTGAGACCGGAGGATCCGGGTTCGCGGCCAGCCTCAGCTACCTAGTGAGGCACTCCGCAACTTAGTGAGACTCAGTTTCAAAATAAAGAATAAAAAATAGGGCTGGGGGTATAGCTCGGAGGTAGAATGCCCCTGAGTTCAATCCCCAGTACCG